>JAOEHX010029930.1:0-39838 GCA_025448015.1 Bolborhynchus lineola
TTGCAGAAGGAAGTTGTCTTCCACACAATCGAGGAACTTCCTGGATTGCTTGTGCCGGGCTGTACCATCCCTCCAACTGATACCGGGGTGTTTGAAGTCCCCCATGAGAACAAAGGCCTGCGAGCGTGAGGCTGTTCCTATCTGTCTACCGAGAGCTTCATCTATCAAGTCCTCTTGGTCAGGTGGTCTGTAACAGATCCCCATAAATCCTAATGGGCTAAATCCTAATAGAATATGAACAACGTACTATGTAGACAAGAACTTCATTGTAAGCATTATGCTTTTCAAATTAGTTTTTGTAGCATACGTACTGTAATTTTGTCTTTTTGTTATCAGCGTAACTAATGTAAGTAGCTGTTACCAGTTTTGTTGTAACAAAATGCTAGGTTGATCTGAGGAGCTTGTTTTGAAAGCCAATTGTGGATTCTTTCTTCTTAGAGGAGAAAAAGGATGCCTTCCTTTCTCTCCTTTCAAGTAACTGTAAGTTAACTGAGTGTTGCAAAGTAATCACGTTCTTTCAATAACCTTTCTTCACAGGAGGTAGTGGAAGCTATTGATCGCAATGCATTTATCACCTCTGACATGCCAATTATCATATCAATAGAAAACCACTGTTCCTTGCCTCAGCAACGTAAGATGGCTGAAATTTTCAAGGTAGGCCATGAATTGTAAATTATTCTTAGCGCATGCATTGCGATTTCCCTTAATATAATAGCATGTTCTCAATGTTTCAGAATGTATTTGGAGATAAGCTGGTAGCAAAGTTTTTATTTGAGAGTGACTTTTCGGATGATCCCATGCTTCCATCACCTGGCCAGCTCAAAAGAAAAATCCTGTTGAAGAACAAGAAGCTGAAAGCCCATCAAACACCAGTGGATATATTAAAACAAAAGGTAAATTGCCTAATAGCAAGCAATGAGACCTAGCTTTTGTTAGAAATAATTCATGTTTGAAGTTTTTGCTGTTCCAATTTGTATGGCAGAATAATCTAATGCACACTCATGCTCAGAAGACTCACTTGAAACACGTGGAAGTGGATTGCAATACTTTCAAATAAGTAGACAAGACATATAGTCAAGTATAGATACAGCATAAAAGGATTTTAGTGAATTTTAGTTTTATAATGCTTCATGTTATTATGATTAGCACCATATGTCCTATGTGATAAACATAAATGAATTTTACTTTGAGGCTATAACATTTGCTATTCATGCTTATTGAGCAATAGTGATATCCATTGAGCATGGATGTATATATAGAGCATGCAGTAATTTTTAGTAGAATTTTACTTTTCTCATTTTTTATATTCAAGCTGGGCAAATACTCTCTTACTCCCTTTTCAAGGGGGCTCAGATATTCAAGTTGCGCTTATACTTAAATGAGAAGTTTTCTGGTTTCCAAAAATTAGGGTTGCGTCTCTGGTAGCCTCCTCTTAACCGTGTCTGTGGTTAGGGAGCCGTTAGATTGAACCCTTAAAAACTAATTGCTTTTACCCAAACTGCAAACACACTTCAATTAGAATTGAATTCTTGTATCAGAATAAGTAAATCACATTGATTGCACTCTGTCTTTTGAAAAGGTTTTAAACTGTTTCTGAGACAGCTTTCCTCAGCCTGGAAAAAGAGAGTCTTGCTGTAAATGCTGTGCAAAGTGGACATTTTCTCATAATTAATTAGGTTTCGTATCTTATTAGGTTTTTTACCAATAAAACTTTTCTTTATATTCAAACCCTTAAAATGATATTTTACTTTGATCTTAGCAGTCTTACTAATTTCTCATTATATATATATTCAGTGCTTTTATATAAATAAGATGCAGACAGTGATGAAAACTCTTACGTTTCTTAAAAATACATACCAATAATGTAATAAGTGGTTCTGTTACCGCAGGCTCACCAGCTGGCACATATGCAAGCACAGGCTAACAATGGTGCTAGCAACCCCACACCTACCAACGAAGAGGAAGAAGATGAAGATGATGAATATGACTATGACTATGAATCTCTCTCTGATGGTAACAGTATATATTTGCTTATTTATTACAGTGTTGTTGTTAGCAAAAAGGCATGTAAATATTCTAGTCCAGGAATGATGTAGGTAAGTTATCTTACCATTTGAGAGGAAGATGTACTAAATGTTCTTAGTGCAATAGTCTATAATACTGTGAAAATAATTTGACTGTGTAGATGTAGAGGACTTGAGTGAGACTTTAACTCCAGCCATGAGATGTTTTAACTATGCAGCATATACTAAATTATAGTCTTTATAAATTACATTTTATATTATTTATATAATTAAAAAAAGATTGTGTTCATAATGTACTCTACCTTCAACTGTATTATCTTTTATAAGGAACCCAGACACTTGAAAGCCAAAGTTCACAATAGGCTTAGCTCTTGCATCTGTGTGGCTGCCATTAAATTGACCTAAGATGCAGATTCTCCAAACTTCTCCTTGGTTACTATCTAGTCACAGAGATCCCTGAAGAACCTACTTTAGTTACACTTTCAGCATCATCTGTTTACTTCATGTGTAAAGGCAGAGAAGCCACTGACTTATCTGTGGCTTGCTCAATAAAGAGGGCTTTATTAAAGCTTTAGCTGCGCAGTAAAAAAACGGCAAGGCATGCCTCACTGACTTGCCTTGTAAGTTCATGTGGTGTCTATGCTTCAGCTACCCTAGCTTTCGGGAACTGAGAGAGGATAAATCCACCTTTATGAGCAATTTATAGATTGGCTATAGTGATTGCCATGCCAGAAGTGAAAAAAATACTGCACTTAATAACTGCCACTACTTTGTTAGCTCTCCAGTTCAGTCAGTCATGTTTGATGCAGCTCTAAGTGAAGTACAGAACGTGCCACACTGAGGTAGCTGAGCTGAAGTCAGGCCAATTTTTTTTCCTTCTGCTGCTCTCTGATAGATTCTGGTAGAGCAAATAGCTGGAGTCAGGAACATTTAATCCTTTCAAGTTCTGATAAAGGACATTTGTCAAATAAACGCTTCATCCTTGTTAAACTCCATAAATGGGCCACAAAACTGACCAAGGGGAAGTGGCCATGACCAGGGCCGGAGGCTGACTTTAAACAGCATCTCCCATTGCCTCTGTCAGAAAGAGAATGCCAAGCTAGGCATTCTGCTAGGTAAACAGTAAAGTACTGTGCTCGTTAAACCTTTTAAGCCTAATGGATGCTGTGTTCAGATAAGATACAATTTTTCAGTATGCCCAGTGGCACGGGACTTCTTTCCAGTTGGTCTTTTGTTTACATTACTTGCATCTGTGTTTAATGATTTAAAAGAAAATAACCTGGAGCTCAGGACCCGACACTGCTTGTGGGATCGCAGTATCATGCATGCTAATATGAAAATTTGTGAGTTTGATGCCTGCACTGCCTTCAATTGCATTTTGCTAGGAAGTTGGCCTAACTGGCTACTTGAGAGTACTCCATGTGTGGGACAGGGTGGAGATAGTGTGTGTACATTGCTGTGAAAAACTCAGATCTTTAATTAGAGACTTGCCAGGAAAATACTGCAAGCTAACTGCAATAAGTCATGTTTGAGTGATGTTTGAGTTAAGAGAAAGTTTGACAAATCTGAAGCCAGCCAGAAACATTCACACCTTCTGATACATGAAGGAATATGCGGCATGTTTTACTGCTTTATTACAATGATTATTCTCTCGGATCTTTAATTATGTTAATATTTTAGCAAAACTAATCTAAACAATGGTCTGTAAACTTTCTAGAAGATTTTCAGTTTTATTTTCCTTACTGATGCATTAGGATTGTGTAAGGCTAATAGTTTTACAACTGACACTTAATTTTCATTTCTCTGGCTGTAAATCTTAATTTCCTTTACTCTTATTCCCTCTCTGACTCTGTTTCCCTGTAGCTGATGTCCTTAATGCTTCTCCTGCTCCTAACAGCCAGGAAGGTAAAGGCCATTTGCTTGAGCTTTTTAACTGCATGAAATCAGCACTGCATCTCCAGCCTATTGTTAAATGAGACAGTGTGAAAATACGGTTTCTACTTCATATTAAATATGCAATCATCAATCAGAAATTTATTATGACACTGTTAACTGATCAGGATCTGTTAGAAGGCTGCATGTATGACACTGGTTATGCATAAGAACAGTTTGGTCAAAGTATCAGGAATACCAGGAATGAAATAAAACCATTCCTTTTGTGACAGTCACAATATTTTGGTCTAGAAACACCGAATTAGTAGGTGCATGATTCGCTGATAAATACGTAGCTTTCAAGTGGAATTTCCATAGATAGAAAAAAATATTTATTCATGGTGAATGTAAGGAGAGGAAAGCAAAAACTTGCTGTCCAAAGACATGTATGTGCTTGATATTGTTAATTGTGTTTGGACTCGAGCAAACTTCTTTGCTATTCAGGAATATCAGTTGTTGTCAGATGGCAAGCTTAATTCATTCAGTGATTTTGTTTTAAGGATCTCATGAGCACAAAAGGATGGGCTTTAAAAGAAGTGCAAAATATTAACCAAAGCTGAGCATTGAATTTTTAAAGTAGAAAGTTACTATTAAAATGCTTTGACCAGCAAATGCATAATTTTTGCATCTGGTTATTCAAATAAGATTCACAGCACTGTCCACAAATATTAATTTGAATTTAATTTCCAGTTTAAATTGTTTGGCTTTATGTTTATTAAAATACCATTAATTTTTAGATAACATTCTTGAAGACCGACCTGAGAACAGATTGTCAAGTGATAAACTGCAGTTTGAATATAATGAAGAAACTGCCAAAAGAATAAAGAAGGCTGATTGTGCTACTTACAATAATAAAGGAAAGGTAGTTCTGCCTTTTTCCCCATTCTTCTCAGCCACGCTTTGATATATAACCAACTTCAACAGGATTTGAGCAGCTTAGGTAACTGAAACATCAGATGGTAAATGTGTTTTACTGAAGACACATAGTAGAAAGCATGGAAACACACCAGAGAAAATAGATTAAATAGAGCAAACACTCAGCATACCTTTCAGGATGTTATTGTATATTCAGACTGTTTGACTGAAAATTTTAACTGTTGTTACTCTCAATGAAAGAATTCATTGAAGCAAGATCCAGACGTTTATTTAGATATCTGATTTCAACTAATGTCAGTGGAACTGAAGATTTCATCTACATCTTCAGCATCTTTGTGTATTGAAATAACATTAAAATACTACACTATGATATCAGCCATGTTACCATTTATTAAATCACTTGACAACTGAACAGTTCCATTGCTGTGTAGTAAATTGCAGTTTCTCCTGAACACAGATGGTTTTTATCTTTAATGTTTGTAGAACTGACTCTCATCAAGGGCTTTGCACACTACCATGGTATCAGTAACAGGTATTGATGCATAAAACCTGCCCAGGGAGGTGCATTAGGTGAAGACAGCAAACCATGTAGGAAGAATGAGAGATTTTTAAGACATAAGTAAGATATGCAGGAGTACTTTCACATTCAATAATTGTATTATTCCATGCTCTTGGAATTGTTGCATAGGTTTATGACATGGAGCTGGGAGAAGAATTCTACCTTCCCCAAAATAAGAAGGAAAGCAGACAGATAGCACCAGAGCTGTCAGATCTTGTCATTTACTGTCAAGCTGTAAAGTTCCCTGGTAAGTACACTGCCCTGGTTTATTGCTTTAAACTTTCATATTCTTGGAAACATTATGTTTATGTTTTGAATTAGTTATTACAAGCATTTTCCAATTGAAGTAGTAGAGGAGCTTTTTTCTTGATGATTTGGTAGTCTACATAATAATAGCTTCTGGCTGAGAAGTGGTATTCATAAATTACGTGAAGACATACTGTTTGTCATGTTAAAATGTTTATGAGAGTGAAATTTGCCAGTCTTCACAACTTGGACAACTGTTTCATTGCCAAATGCCAGATAATAGAAAGCTTTATCTTAAGAGTTCCAAGTTTCCATGTAAGGACCTACTGAATTAGGAAGGAAAATATTCTTAAAACCTTGCAGGAAGAGCTTGTCACATGTCTTTAAGTGACCTCAGTTCAGTGTGTTTTACCTTTGCCTGCAGTGCATCTTCTGTTCTTATCTTCAGCGGATAGGAAGGGAGACATTTGCATGGGTAAAGGATCCTTTCCATGTGGTAGGTGGGAACAGCTGATTGCACACTCACACTCTTTATGAAAAGGGTTAAGGAAATAGGAGGATTTTTCCTTTGTACAGTAGGAAGAATAATGTTTGTAGAGGAAAAGGAGAGGGAGTAACTGAAGAGGTCACTGGTAGTTACTTGTTCGGTGTTGAAACATGAGGTTGAGTATGTTTTGGCTCATACTGTTTACATAAATAATTTTAAATTGAGAATTTATTGTTTATTGATGTGTTCAATGTTTTGAGTGAAAAATCTGCTTTTTAATGGAATGGTTCTCTATGGAAAAGTTAGCAATTCTGCCAAACCATGATCTTATACAAATAGAACTATAATCAGATTAGAGAAGCTAACCAAACATAAAATAGTGTAAAATAGGCAAGACAAACATGCTGAAAAATAGGGACACATTCTTTTATAATCTTCTATAACTTCAAGAATTGTAGGTTTCACTTGTAAAAATAACTTCTAAAAATTAAAATCTGATACACTTTTTAATGAAATCTGCAATGAGATATCTTTCAAATAAAATATTTTCTTTTAAAGAATGATATTCAAGATTAAGCAGAGGTAGTGTAGGTAATTCCAAGCATTTTGACACACAAAGTAGTTCTGATGTTCTAAGAAAAAATCAAAGTATTTCAGTTTTTTAATATAATTTCAGTTATAAAGCAAACACCTGCTTTCCTCATTGGATTTCTTCTTTCTTTAAAGGGGGCATGAATAGAAGAATTAAGAAAATGGGTTCTTTCACAGAACACTTGAAACTGTAGAAATTAGTTTTCCAACAAATTTTGACTCCTTTGAGACAAGTTCTGCTTTCTCTGCAAGACAGTAGACTTCCATTGGCACCTTGCTACTGACTAGATTCCTTTGCTCAGATGGAAAGCACAGATACTGTTCATTAATATAAGAATAAGGATGATTGATCCAAAACCTTGTAATTCTGTTGGCCAGACTCCTAACCAACTCAGGCAATGCAAGTGTCTTGGAAACAGGGAGTGCAGAATTCATGTCAGTGGCTGACCACAAACTAACTGGCTTTTGATCTGAAACAGATGGTGAGTGGGTGTCAATTACAAACTAACCTGCTACTTTATCATGATTTGATAAGAAGGGCAAGGGAGTTTGCCATCCTCTGGATTAATAACCTAACAGTGGTAAAGCAGTGTGGTTATATCTAACACAAGAGACGGGCACTAAGTTCTGTAGCTTGAAGAATATAGCATAGGAGTTGTAGAGAAGTGCTGAACACATGTCAGTATGGTAGTATGATAGGATCTATGTGCAATATGATGGCATTTAAGTTGGTCCTACACTGACCAGAGAGTTGGAACACATGGCTTCCAGATCCTTGCCAACCTCAATTATTTTGTGAATTAATGATTCTATGAATAGGTGATGCTATATTATGGAGTCAAGTTTAAACTGGAGTGAAAAATGGGGCTTTCCTCTAGGAGGAGGTGTGTCACATGCAAAGCATGACCAGGGGAAAGACTGAAAGAAAACTCTCAGCTGCAGCTTTCCCTATAGCCATCATGCTGGCTGCAGTTGACACTGCTGTTTTGTGTTGCACTCTCTGGTGATTTATGTGGTTTGTCTGTTTCCTCAGTGACTGTCTCCCCAACAGGATTTTGAAACCTGGATCTTGCTTGCCAAATCCATTTGATCCATTGAAAACTGGGATTAAATAGTGCTGGAAGCACACAGTGCATAACTCCTCATTCTTCTAGTCAGTTCATATTCCTTGATCTCAGTTTCTACCATCTTCTGTGGTTTATGTGTATGCTTTGGCCTAAAGAGACAGTATGTCTCCAATAGTGAAAACATTACGTGTATCCTAAATTTTACTAACCCAAGTAGTTCCATTGAAACCATCAGCATAATTTTACCAAGTGCACTTAGTCATGCTGTAAAGATTGAGAGCTGAAAATTTACAGCTGTGGACAGGTTTCCATTGAAGAGAGTCCAGTGTAACCTTTGTGATCTACATTTCTAGTTGCAATATTAGTATTAAATCCAGAACCGTCTTTAGACTCGTGTGAACAGATGTGAGTTTCAGAGGATCATTTTTGCACAGTTAGGCAAATAGCAGTGTACTTGCTTTGTTATATTTTATATCACAAGTACATCTTGGGTCTCTGAGAGCATTCCACACCTCACTGCTGTGGGTGTTAGAATAACTATTGTGCATTATGACTTACTTTAATTTTGGTTTTCTGTGTGCTCTCTTCAGAAAGAACCTGACCTTAACATGTATTAAGTGTTTTTACTTCAGTGGAATTTAGGTCATTACTTTAATGATTATTTCTCTAGAATGCATATGTTTGAGTAATTATTATTCTAGAGCTTTTCCAGCTCCACTTCTAATACATATTGGCCATAAAATGCTTAATGGATTTTGCACACCTACCATATTTCCCATTGTTGAAATACGTATTCTAAACAGAAGAAGGTAACTCTGAAAACATCTTGAGGTTAAACTGTTTAACCAACAGCATTTGAGCTTTTTCCTTTGCATTAGGTCTTTAAATCATATTCATGTATTTAATTATGTAGGTATCCAGGATGAATTCCATGATAATCACTACGGTGCAGATTTATTGCTTCTGTAGAAAGGATCTTTTTTTTTTTTTTTTTATTATTGTTCAAAGGATGAAAACATTGAGATTGTTACAGCATTTTTTTTTTAGTATTAGTTAGGATCATTTGGTAATTTGAGACAGAGCCACAGCCTTCCTCAAGCCAAAAAGTAAAACAAGAAAAATTATATCACAGAGATATAACTATGTATTGTATTGCATTATGTAAGTTTTACATAGATTGTATATATAAACATACATAATATATACATATATAAAGACATGTATGTATGTAAAGATGTTAACATTGAATTATGGAGAAAAATATGCTGCTTGTCCTGTATACTGTATGACAGGCATATTCATGCCTTCAAAAATAATGTAAAATATGATGGAAAATGTCATACCCTCTTGGTCATGTTTTTTGGCTCATTTATTTTACATTTATGGGAACAGGTTTGTCAACTCTAAACCCATCTGGCTCTAGCAGAGGAAAAGAAAGAAAGAGCAGGAAGTCCATTTTTGGCAACAATCCTGGCAGGCTGAGCCCTGGGGAGTCAGCTACCCTTGCCAAAGCATCTGGAAAAGGTAAAGTTAGCATCTTCTTTCACCAGTCACATGGAGTGACTGTAATCCAACACATGTACCAGACCAAGTTGTTCAAGATCAAAAACTTTAACGTGTGTAAGATATTGAACTTCGGAATGTTTTATTGTTAGTGCAGCAGTATTAGAGTAACACTATTATAACTGAAGTGTTGAGTGTAGAATATTAAAATGGGATCACTTGGTCAGGAATATGATGACCCTAATTCATAAATGATCCAAAACTAGCATATAATTTAAGTGATGTATTTTCAAGTTAATATTTTAAAAGATGTGAGTGGATACTTTCAAACTACAAATGGAAGGCGGAACTGTTGGTCTGGATCCAGAAAAGCATTTTTAGTGTCTGAAGCAGGACTTAATTGCCTAAAATTCAGTGAAGTCCAAACGTGTAATTGCGCAAACTCGTGTGTTCCACAGTGGAAGTACTTAGATTCTGCAGGTGACTCAGATTGTGAACTTGGAAATTGTAATTCTGTGTATGAACAGATGTAAAGAAATACAAAGAAAGTACAGAAAATGTTCTGGAGCAGCAATGAGACCCAGACCTCCTGCCTATAAATGGGAAGAATGGAATTCCATACCTTTATTTTAGGTGAATGCCAATTAAGGATTTATTTATGAATATGGTTGGTAGCACATCTAATCATTATATCATTTTAATACTTAAGCGTTACTTTTCCTCTCATGGATTGTTCTTACTGTATAAGAAGAAATGTGACACACTGAGTAGTGCCATTTTCAGAATCAGCTTTTCCTACTATAGCCAAAACATGCACACATACTTCACAATGAAACGTTGAATTTCTGGAGTCTCTGGATCTGCAACTGTAACTTTATTTCCTAGGCCCTTTTGATGTGATGCGGCAGACCGGGGAGGATCCTTGCTCTCCTTACAACTCTCCAGCTTCTCTCAGTGCTATCATAAGGACTCCCAAGTGCTATCATATCTCCTCCCTGAACGAGAACGCTGCTAAGCGGCTGTGCAGGCGGTACTCTCAGAAGCTGATCCAACACACTACATGCCAGCTCCTGAGGACCTACCCTGCTGCCACACGCATCGACTCCTCAAATCCCCATCCACTGATCTTCTGGCTCCATGGTGTGCAGCTCGTGGCTCTTAACTACCAAACAGATGGTATGGGTGCAAAACCACACATTTTAATACATTTTAAATATGAAATAAGTCCTTAAAATGTGAACTTCTATTTGATGTTTGTTTTTACCTGCTATTAAGAGAAGAGTCCAGGGAGACCTTACTGCAGCTTTTCAGATCTTGAAAGGGGAGAGACTTCAGCAGAGCCTGTTGCGATAGGACAAGGGGTGATGGTTTTAAACTAGAAGAGGGAAGATTCAGGCTGGATGTGAGGAAGAAATTTCTTACAATGAGAGTGACAAAATACTGACACAGGTCACCCAGATTGGTGGTGGATGCGCCATCCCTGGAGACACTGAAGGCCCGGCTGGATGTGGTTCTGGGCAACCTGATCTAGTTGATGTCCATGCTCATTGCAGCGGGATTGGACAGATGACCTTTGAAGGTCCCTTCTACCCCAAACTATCCTGTGATTCTGTGACAATCCGGTCCCTGAAAGCAGTGATCCCAGAGTTCAGGAGCTTTATGCCAATGCAGCAGATATCTGGATAGCACAGAAGTTCCTGAACAGCAGCACCTTCCTTTTTTATTATTATTGTATTGCTGAAGGCTCCTTTTTAACCCCAGTTCAAGCAGCTGTTTTCTCTTTTGGAAAACTTCAAGTGTAAAAAGCTACTGAACTATTTTTTACTTAGAAGTGCCACCTAAGATGCTGGTTTAATGTTGATCAAAACATTTTGGGCTATTTTCTATCCCATCTTGTGTTCTTGCACCTTTTTGATGTGGAATCCATTAGGTCATCTACAAAGCTACAGAGTCGATGCTTGATCATTCTGCAGTTGAGGGGAAACACCTAGAAACCAAATAGCTATGTGTAGGTGAGCCCTACAATTGGACGAAGGCAATGGAAAGGCATAGAAGATAATGAACTGTTATTATAGTTTTGTATAATTAAGTATTGGATAGATTGGATACATAAATTACAACTATTTCTGAAAACCAAGAATGAACTGATAGTCCATGATAGACATCCTGTCTTCACTGTTAGTTTTTTCCATTGCTCCTTGTCAGTTTTGGCTGTCTTGCTTTCACAGATCTTCCTCTGCAGCTGAATGCAGCAATGTTTGAGGCTAATGGTGGCTGTGGATATGTTTTGAAACCTCCTGTTCTGTGGGATAAAAACTGTTCAATGTACCAGCAGTTTTGTCCATTAGAAAGAGATCTTGATAATAAGGAACCAGCTATATATTCTTTAACAGTAAGTACATTAAAAGGAATTTCATGCAGACAAACAAGTAGAAGTAGACAGTGTTTAACTACAGTCTTTAACCAGCATTACAGTTATGCTTCTGTATGGAAAGATTGAGCCTTTAATTGTTACTTGTGCTTCTGAAGATCAGCATAGCCAGCAAAAATTGGAGGGGTAAAGAGCAAAGAATTGTCTTTATTTTATTGGCTGTTTTGTATCCATAGTTACTTTCACTGTTTCCTTCACAATATTTGTCGAAACCCAATCCTGAAAGCTTTTTTCCTGGGACTACACAACATGTGCCTGGATGTTTCACACATTTGTGAACACTTGAGAAGCTACACCAAAAAAAACCCCAAAACATTATGAAAAGCTGCACTGAGTCTTAAAAAAAATATTTTTTAAAATCTTACACAATAAGATAAATAATTAATGGTTTTATGGAAAAAAAAAAAAAAAAAAAAAAAAAAGAAGTATTCTAAGCTAGTGTTTCAAGAAAGTGAGATTCATAAGAATCCAAATTTTCCTAGTGGTGGGAACTGCCCCCCTAATTCCTGTGTTCTGTATGCCAAAGCAAGCCAGAGGTCACTGCCATTGCCCCACAGTAATTGAGAGGAAAACTTGATCCTTTTTGACTATGTTACCGGTACATTCTTTCTGGATTAACTTTCAGATGCCTTGAATGGTTACACTCATGACGTATGGTGTATCATTTTCAGAGGAAGGATACCATAGCAATGGGGGAAGGGACTGAGGCAGCTCTGCTTCTGGAATGCCTGCCCTGGCACTTACAAAAGTAGGGGAGTGCTGTAATTAAATCAGCATGTTAATAAACTGTGCTTAGGAGCGTAATAAGTGGCATTTAGCTCAGAATCGTGACAGTAAAACAATTATTCCACTAACTGGTTTCTCTACGTACTCCTTGGATTCAGATTGTGTCTGGACAGAACGTCTGCCCTAGCAATAGCACAGGCAGCCCATGCATTGAAATCGACGTGCTTGGGATGCCACTCGACAGCTGCCATTTCCGGACGAAGCCCATCCATCGCAACACTCTCAACCCCATGTGGAATGAACAGTTCCTTTTCCGGGTTCACTTTGAAGATCTGGTCTTTCTTCGGTTTGCAGTTGTTGAAAACAACAGTTCTGCTGTAACAGCTCAGAGAATTATTCCCCTAAAAGCTCTAAAAAGAGGTACAGTGTAGTTTGCAGTGACACCCTATGCCAGAATGGTCCATCAGGTTCCTGGACTGAATCCTGCTGGGAGGGGGGTATGTTTAATCAGATGACTGTATTTTTCTAGAGGAGATGAAGCAAAATTCAGACAGCACGCTTTGCCCTGGCATTGTGATGCTGATCTAATAGACTTCCTGAGAGCTGCAGGCTGCCTCTGACTTGTAAAAAGTCAGATCCTGTGCTGATGCAGAGACTAGGACACCTTGTGTGCAGTTGCTCCGATCCTGAGCTGTGGTTGTGCGGTTGTGTTCACCTTAACACCTGCAGCTCCCTTAGGCAGTGGGGATTGGTTTCATTCCCCACTTTCCTTTGTATCTGGGCAGAGGGGAATTACCCTTCTTGCAGCCATGGCTGGAGGAGAGGTGAAAGAAGAGTGGAAAAAAGTGAGAGAGAGATGAGGAAGCATCGTTAATTCTGTGGCACTTGGGAGAGGGAGTTTCCGTATTGCCAGCAGCTCTTCAGCAGAACATTAAAAATACTTTTACATTTGCTTTGCACTACTGTATACCACACAACAGCCTTAGCATATGAGATCTGACTATAGATACCTACTTTCCCAGTGAGGTTTTGTTCTTCTTTCATTCATATTCTAACATTTAGCTATTTTATGTATGAATATATTGAAGATTTAGGGCAAAACAAAGGTCGGTGGTTTTACGAGCCCCTCAGCAGTTCACAGCATTTGTGTTATGCTGTTGTACAGTCAAACAGTGTTAATAGTGTTATTACACTGCTTTAAAGCCTATAGAGGTGGCAAGTTGTAGGTATAAATATAGCAAATTTGAGTTTTCATTTATGAGATTTGCATCCCAGGATGTGGCAAAGCACTTAAGAAGGTTTTTTTCTCTTCAGGCTATAGACATATCCAGCTCCGTAACCTGCACAATGAAGCATTAGAAATTTCTAGTTTGTTCATAAACAGTCGGAGAATGGAAGAAAGTCCCTCTGGAAACACCCTGCCTGCATCTATGGTAATTTTATTATATTCTTATGAATGCCAAACATTTTTGTCTTGGTGACTGCTATGGTCTGGAAACTTCTAGAACCAGACTGTTCAAAGACATTAGTCCCTAAATTTGCACAGGTGTCTGAAGTACCTTGATGCCTAATTCTTTTGGGCTTCAGTGAAAGTAAGGTGATCCCACCTGGCTCAGACTGTTGGAGGGTAAATCTTTTCAATATCTGGCTGCTGGTGTATTTAGCTATAGAACCAGAACTAGCAGAAGTGCTGGAGGAGGCGTATGGCTGAGCAGCAAGGTTCAGAACTGCCTCATGTATTTCTTTATGCATGAATCATAAATAATGCATTTGGGACAAAAAAAAAAAGGATGATGCAAATTACCAACAAATTTGGGATAATGAGAGTAGAATTCTGTTACAGGAAAAGATGGAGTCTGTATTCCCATAAATACATACTTATACATGTGCCCATTTATATGTACAAACGTATATGTACACATACAAATGTGTGTACAATACATATATATAATTATGTATGTATGCATGCATGTATGGATGTGATTTTTTGTTGTTTTTTAAATAGCCTCTGATTTTAGGTTTAGTACCTTTAAGCATGTATATTATCATTTTGCTAATGATAATAATGATAAAGTACTAGATAAAACATCCTGAGCCTGTGTGTGCAGCACATTCATCGCAGATGTTACCCTCCTGTGAATACATGCCCAGTGCATATCTTGGTGAATTACATAAAGAACATAAATGTTTTGGAGGGTAAAACCAAGCCACAGATTTTCATCCAGTAATTCATAAACTGAATCCAAATACTCTGAGCTCAGTTAGAATGGATAATGAGCAATGGAGGTCTGTCCTTTGTCTGGTGGCAGTTCATGTACTCCTGTTGGAAAACTTACTTTTTCTTCTTTCTCTTCAGCTTCAAGGCAGGGGAGGGTCTTTGGGGAGACTGGTTTGTTGGGTTTTCTTTTAATACCTGCACCTGTAGTGTAAGAGCTGTGCACTGGCAGAATAGCTTTGCCTTGTCAAGGTCCTTACAACTTGTGTGTACAGTTTCTGTTAAGCAACCTAAAAATAGCAAACCTGTGTAAAGCCATTCAGTAACCTGTTGAATGTTGCCTCAACAGTTGTTCAGTATGGGAGAAAGGAAAGCTGCTGTGACCTACAAAGTGACAATTCATGGAATTCCAGGCCCAGAGCCTTTTACTGTGTTTAACATAAGTGGAGGGACTACAGCTGCACAGCTTCTCCATCAGGTAAGTTGCCCTCTGAATTGCAGACTCTTAATTGCAAGAATCCACACTGATATCACTCTGGACATTTGTCTCCCTGTATTTCTCACATGCAGGGTTGTTCATTCATCACAGTAAGGAGGTGATTTAGCAAATTATTACTGCAAAGTTAATTACATGCAGACACAGAAGAGCATCAGTGAAATTTCCCCAATCTTGCCTTCAGAGAATGAATTTTACAATCTTAGAACATATTCTTTATTAGTATTTTACTCTTTGGACGTATGCAGATGAGAAAAACAATGTTTCTGACCAATGGAGGCAGTGGGCTGCCCTTACAATAAGGGCAAACATTTCTGCACAATTCTTCGAACTTGAGCACCACAGGAATACAGAGTAAAAGTTAGAGGGCTAAGTTCATGAGTAGAAAAACCAGTTAGCTCAACAGGGACTATTATTCTAGCAGTGGGAAAAGACTGTACTGTCCTGGGATTGTGAATAAATTGGCTGGCTGGCCACACAGAACATAAATAAGCTTAAATAGTACTGCCTTGTCTGGAATAGTTGAACTGCTTGGCTAAAGAGAACAGTACATTACCCTGGAGTAAAATATCTGAATAATAAATAGCACATCAGAAATCTTGCCTGCACTGTCAGGATAGTTACTGATTCTTAAAGCCTCCTTATTCATTCTCATTTATAACTACTAATTATGCAGTGTTTATATTTAGCTAATTGATGTGTGTTTATTGTGGTCTCTCTTAGCTCTTGGCTGCCACAAAAGGCACCGAGTCGTGTGCTGCAGACTATTTTCTGATGGAAGAGAAAAGTTTTATATCTAAAGAAAAGAGTGAATGCAGAAAACCACCATTCCAGAGAGTTATAGGGCCTGAAGAAGGGGTAGTGCAGCTTTTGAACAGTTGGTTCCCAGAAGAAGGATACGTTGGAAGGATTATCTTTAAAACCCGAGAGGAAGTAAGTCTGTTTCATCCATTTACAAAGATAGCTAAAAATAGCTGTTATGACCAGTAAACAGAGTGTAGTATTTGTTTCACCATTTGGAGACTAATGTCAATGCTGTGTACGTCATTCAAAACCAAACATAACTCTTGACCTAAAGAAATTAGACTTTATACACCTGCATGACACTAAATTGACTTCACCCCACTCTAGTACCAGCTATGGTGTTTAATCATTATTGCGTAGTCAGTAGTTCGATGCCACTGGC
This sequence comes from Bolborhynchus lineola, assembly GCA_025448015.1. Taxonomy (NCBI): domain Eukaryota; kingdom Metazoa; phylum Chordata; class Aves; order Psittaciformes; family Psittacidae; genus Bolborhynchus; species Bolborhynchus lineola. The sequence continues at coordinate 16,340 of JAOEHX010029930.1, forward strand.
TTACTGTTTTGACTGGCAGTTCTAATTTAATACAAATCGAGACATTGAGCTGGTTGAACATTAATATAAAGATATTTAATACCAAAGAATCATAGGTAACAGAACTCCAGATTACAATTGTCATTCAAACAATTTAGGTCCCAGCACCTTCTTCTCTGTTCAGAAAAATTAGAATGGATTTTAATATTAAAGAAGTCTAAAAACTTCAAAGGATGATTAAATTATCAATGGTAGCCTAAAATAATTAAATAGGTGATTTCTTTTAATTTAAAGGAGGAAGATTAAGTGATTACTTCAGTTTAAACTATGAGCAAATCATCCAAAGTTTGACAATATGCTAGTGCCCAGGCTTGTGAGAGAAACAAAAAAGCAGGAGAAAGACACTTAATGATCTTGTTTTCAAAGGCACTTCCACTGGTCAGTTCAGCATGTACTGATGCTTATTTAGTTTGAACATAGCAATACACACACACATAGGTTTATACACACACATTTTACATACAGAAATGACAGAGATGCTTTAGGATCCAATGAAAAAAATATTTTAACCGATTATTTTTATACAACTTTAAATAAAACTTAAATTTTTCAGATTATCATTATTATTATGCAAAATCTTTATGTTGTTTTCCTCTAATATTTGCAGCATAAATCACTAGGTATAAGTTTGTTTGTGGAAATAGTAGCCTATTTAATGAACTGCAATATTTACTTTGTAAGTGCATGTGACCACAAGTGTGTCACTGTCAAACCCCTTTCTTTCAGGAAACCTGGGTTAGAATCTGTCTTCATATATGTGAAAATCATGCTGCAGTTTTGTCCTGTGATGGTGGGACCTCAAAGCACCGCCTGTAATTTTCAGCCTTTCTGCAGATAGCAGCCTCAGATCTTGGAGCTAGAAACGAAGTTGCAAATTTATATGGAGAAACATGGAGCAGGTCCACTTGCAGGGTGTGATACACAGCCCATATTTACAGTGTATGAATTCAAGCTCTTTTACAAGGGGCTGGAGAGAAATGCATCATCTGAGAGAAGGTGCAGGGAGGAATTCTGTCTAAAATGTGCAGTAGTCCTTGAGCCTGACAAAGGACAGAGAAGCAGCCACCTTCTGGTCCCACGTTACAGTGTTCACTCAGACTTTTTGCTGTCTAAATTCTTTTCGCTTTAGTGCAGAGACAAGCAGAGAAAAGGACATGTTCCACCATTGCATTGCAAAACATGATTTTGCATATGTAAGGAGATGCAAACATAAGGAAATAAAGGATTTAAGTGACTGTTTTTTCATAATGTAGCACTATGCACATCTCCATTCCATGCTGACTATGAAATGCATTGTAGACACTGTTTTTAGAAACACAGGTATTTGTTATCAGCAACAGTGGCTTGTCAAAACTTCTATGTGGAAGACTTGCATTTAATGAAATAAAAGCTGGGACAACAGCACAGTGTCCAATTTTCATGGGATAAAAATCTTTTTTGACCTCCAGCTCTGTTACTTCTCTGAAGGAAAGGAATTTGTCTCTCCTTTTTTCTACAGAATTTAAATGAGAGAAACATCTTTCAAGAAGCAAAGGAAGATGCAGCCATCAGCTCTGAGGATGACAGCTTCTTTGTTCAGGTACATGATGTCTCCCCAGAGCAACCACGCACCGTCATCAAAGCTCCCCGCTTCAGCACAGCTCAGGATGTCATACAGCAGGTAAGCAGTAGGTTTCCATGTAGTAGAACTGAAACACGTATGGTGGAGGTTGATTTCACACAAAATAAGGTGGGGTTTGTTTTCAGCACTAGCTGAGGAATTGGTTTAGTAACCTGAATCTGAGGCAATGCTTTCTTTTTCTCTTCTTTTTTTCTGCTTTTAAACAGACTCTTTGCAAAGCCAAATACTCCTACAGCATTTTGAGCAATCCAAATCCAAGTGATTATGTGCTATTGGAAGAAGTGACAAAAGAGCCAGCAAACAAAAAGTCCTCCATGTCTAAACCATCTCAGAGGATTCTCTCTGATCAAGAGTGTGTGTTTCAGGCCCAAAGCAAGTGGAAGGGAGCAGGAAAATTTATCCTTAAGCTCAAAGAACAAGTTCAGGTAAAAGATTAAATACTTTGCAGCAGGTTTTATAGATGGTATACGATCAGCTTAATGGGAACCTGTTTGCAGTAGAAGGGAGACACTACTGGCAGGAGGGTGGACACAGAGAAGAAACTACAACAAAAAGCAGATTTCTCTTTTCTGTGCAACTTCCTTACTTTTTTTGTTTGCCAAACTGCATCAAGTTGCATCCAGCAACCCTACTCCCTCGCAACCTGCAAATCCTGTGACAACCTTTATCTTCTACCAGCTTTCTGCTTTTCAAAATCTTCTGGCTGTGCATGCCATGCTCCCCATCACAGGAAAGTAGAACTAGTTAAATGGGCAGAACCTAAGAACTACTGGAATAAAGTCCCTTTATTCCTGCCCAGTGAAAGAGTTGTTCTGTTGCTTTGCTTTATCACAGGCTTTGGAGAACAGCAGGAATGATGGACATGCCTGCTGCGAGAAGCTGTGTTCTCCCTTCCAGCAGATGCCACCAACCCACAGCAGTTGTTGCTTTTAAGTAGCTGCCATAAGCACAGATTTTTATATCAGTTTATACCAAATCTGCTAAACATCTTTTTGACAATGCATAATTTTCAATTAATTTATTCAGAACAATCAGAATGTACTTGGCTATGAAAGCACAGCCACATGGAATTTCAAAAGGGAGGCCTGCTCAGAATAGAAATATTTTAAGTGTTTTCATATTAACTCCATGTTTCACAGCTATGAACAGCCTGTTAGGCCACTTCAGTGATGCAGTTTATTTCTCTACAGGCAGCACGAGATGACAAAAGGAAAGGCATTTCCTTTACCAGTGAGCTCAAGAAGTTAACCAAGTCAAGTAAGCAGTACCGTGGATTCATATCGCTACCCCTGCAGGTCTCACCAGACGGTCCACAGGGCAAAGATGAAAGGTCTGCGTGCAGTTTGACTTTTAGTGACATTACAGAATAACAACCACCACTGCCAACAGATCGATCAATTCAGGTATGTGATACTGATTCTAACTCTCAGCAATCACTTAATACACAATTTACAGAGCACTTTTTTCAAAGTTGGAGTCGGTTAAATCATAGTGAGGTAGAAGGGACTGACAGAAGATCCATAAAAGCCTTACCTATTGGTGTGCATAGATGGTATGGTCTCCAGGTATTTACTGTGTCATTTGCTACAGCATGGTGTGAAGATTGGAGTTTCACCCAGTTTCTCTGCCCATTTGAAAAACAAAACTAAAATGTTGGATCCTGATTGATTTTATAGTATGCATTTTAATCAGCTAACTGTGCTTAAATAATGATGGCCTGTTGGTCTTTTGCCCTGGGTCAAAGTAAATGGAAGTATACAGCAGAACTTCTGTTATTTATTGCATGCATATAATAAAATCATCAGGACTGACAATGTCCTTTTTAGCTAAAATGAGTTGATAGTGTTAATTTCTCTGGAAATTTTGACAGAAATGTTTAAGTATTTTTAATGTCCTGTCTGTATCTATTCATTATCTTCCATTTTGCTCAACTTAACAAACGAAATACAAAATACTGTGCTGTTGTAGCACATTTAATTTGTCTGTCGGCATACACTAGCCAGATATTTACACAGTGCTGCTACAGCATTGAGGTATCATCTGAGAAGTTGCAGCAATGTAATAATGCAGCAAAGTAAATGAAGAAGAATCTTTTTCTTTGTTGATAATCCCATTCCATATATGGCCAATTTAAGTTTACATTTTTTCCCATGTACACCTAATTATTAGAGCATTATTTGAGATTCATTTTCATACTATTGCCAAGTCATTAAATTAACAAAATTCAAGTAAAATTTTCATTTGCATAATATTTCAAATATGAAGGGACAAATTTCATACTCTATTACTCAGCTACTATAAAACCCCTAAATCATCAAATCAGATGAATTCCAGGAAAGCAAAGTAAATTATGGAAAGATCCCAATCACATTCCCTCTTCTGTATATATTTCTTTTCTTTTTGAAAACTTGAATTTACATCACTGAATCCTTCTGCAGTGCCTTGGAAGGAGCCTGCTGCAGACTGAACTGGTCAGCAAATGTGTGCCCTGGCCTATAGGCACTGCTGATAGATTAGCATCCAGAACCTGGGAATCCTAAATGGGAAAGCATAGATTGGAAAGATGCCTGTCAGCTATCGGAAGATTCTTCTCTTCCTGTATCTTCACATCTGCAGATTCTCGCTAGGCGGATGACAAAGTGTTCTTGGACTGTGTGCTGTAAACAAACACATGTCATCGCCCTCCCCTTTTTACTAATTTTAGCTAGTTGCCAGTAGGAAACTGAAGGCAGAGAACCAGAGTGTTCTTTTATGTGTATTATATTAAAATAATGCACTTTCACCTGAAGATTTCAGTTAAACACTGTGTTAAGTGATTGTAAAGAGATTTAAATATACTGTAACTTCCTTTGCATTTCTGTTTAACTTTGGTGAATATACACAAAACGCTCAGAAATTATTTATGGTTTATCTACTTCAACAAAATAATGTACAATAGCTAAATGCACCTAACAGGTAGTGATACTTTGACAAAGAACAACATTTTCTTCTTATAAATTCTAGTTTTCCAGGCTTATGTTTAAAGAAAAAATATTTATTGTCATGTTCCAAAGTACATGCGATTGTATAATATATTTATCGTACGCTACTATTTAGAAAATGCAAAACTTTTACCTCTCTCTAGATTTAGAGGAAAAAAAATGTTTTAACTCTTCTGGTTGTTTCTTTTCAGCACAAGGTGTTTAATACCCAAAACTGACCAAACTCAAATCAGTGCATTGATGAATTTAATTAACATTTCAAAATACATTTTCCATATAGCCAGGAAATGTTTTTTTGTCTTTTAAACCCAGAGAGTATAAAGAATTCTTATGCTATAACTCTTGATATTCTTGTTTACATAGAAACACTGTTGTAAAGTTTAATGTTTGCTGAATTTGTCATCTGATATGTAAGTTAGTTGTGGTTGTCTATTTTTTTTTTCTCCATGGGAGTTATTGATGTGTTTGTTTAGTTAAAACAGTCCATACCCAGCTACAGGGGCACAAATGAAGCAATTGCTGAAATCAGTCATCACACTAATTTTCCACAAGGAGCATAAATGTAGTGAAAGATTTGCTCTGTGCATGTTTTGTCTCCCTAGACCAATTCCTAAAGAAAGCATTTTGGTTACCTGGTGTGACTAAGTCAAAAAATCCATGAATAGAGGGAGTGATCCATGCACTCAGTTATTCCACGTCAACTTTAGCACTCCAGCACAAAATGCTGCTGCTCCTAAGAGAGAGGCTGCATCAAAGGATAGAAAAGCAGTTGTAACTAAAAAAAGGTTTACCTTTGTTAGTGCAAGGTTGAAAGGTAAATAATTTACAGGCAGCAGCCCTGTGAAAACCAACCTCCCCCCCCCCCCCCCAATAATTAGAAAATTAAACAAAGCAAAGTTATTAACTGCCATATAAACAACCAGCAGAACCTGCATTCTGCCACCAGAAGCTGTGAGTCTTTCGCTATGCTATGGAGCACTCCTACAAAGTAGCCATTAGCAAAGCAAAAAAGTGCCCCCTTGAGGTCATTTCCAGCTTTTAGGAAAAATTACCACAGGCACACAAAAGAAGTCAAGTTCCCCAAGGCCTGTCCTCCCAGAGGCCATGCGCTCCCCACTCCTTATCTTCAGCAATGATGGAGCAAAAGAGCGGATTGCAATTCAGCAGTACGATCCAACCAAACACCCACACCCCATAGCTCAGTCTCTTCACTTGGGAAAATGATGAGTTCTGACTATACAGCCCCTGCAAGCATGAGGTACAACTCTCTCACCCCACCCCCAGGGCACAAGCATCACACAAGACTGATACTGAGTAAAAATGTTTGTTAGAAGTGAGCTTACCTGTAGGTTGATAGGCAGTTTGCTTTGGACTACTTTGGAATTACTGGGAAATACTTACATCCATCTACTGCACAATTCAACTAATGCAACTTTTTTAAATGTTAGTTTCATTCTCTCTTATTTTAACAAAGCAGAAGTGTCACATCACTCAGAGTTATTTCTTTTGATGTTTTATGGCATTTTAGAAAAAAATACTTTCTACAGGGTTTGACCCTACTGGCTTCTTTTCTTAACATCACCTGTAGTATCATAGGAGTCTGGAAGACACACTTGCTAATTCACTAGATTCAGCATAGAAAGTTCTTATACCCATGTTAACCATGCACTAACAGTTTTATGTCACAGAATTAAAAAGAAGAAAAAAAACCTTTAGGCAATCAAGGGACAACAGTAGCCATGTCACATTATGTCACACAGGTCTAACAATCAGCAGCCTGAAGGTTTGTACTCTTTCTTCTAATACAATCATTTTGTAGCTGTGGGAATAGTTCATTAAGTATCTTCTTCATCAGTCAGAGCCTAAAGCTACTTTTGCCGCTGCTTATCACAGTGAGAGAGAACAGCAAAGTATTCATCTTTCTGTTAAAAAACCCAACTTCATAGGCAGGTAGACAACTGGAATTGTGTAAGGCTAACTACACTGTCCCAGAATTTTCATTAATGTACACACACTGCTTAATTTCAAGTTTAGATATTGGTAAATATCCAAGTATACTTTTTTTGGCAAAATTTGACATATTTTGGGGCAAAGTTGGAAAGGAAAATAGCATCCTTCCCTTTATATTGGTTCAAAGTATCCTAATAATGAAATACACTTCTGAAGCATTAAACATTTTTGGTTTTGTTTTTTTTTTTTCTTTTATGAAACCCCAGTTGAACAGATTTCATGTCTTTAATTATTATTCTAATAGGAAGTTTATTCAGCTTAGCCACAGATTTTATGTCTGCAGGAATTCCTGTCCATACATTCCTATGGCAAGACTGACACAATAACTTTGTCCCTTTCTGTGCTTTTGGCTTGCCATGGCCATCAATTAGGAAAATACATTTTCACATGACAAATTATTTACAGGAAGCAATTTCCAGGATAAAGTTTGAAAGAAAGGAATGTAAATAACCAACACCTTCCAGAAACACGTGGTTTCCAAGTAGTAGCAGAGCCTCACGCTGCAGTTTACAGGTGAAAATCTCATGCTCTGCTGCCCATTGGCAAAAACAGAGTAGCATTTTACTCTATACTATTTTAAAACCACTGTTGCTTTTCTACCACTTTCGTATTTTTTCCTTGTTTAGCATTCGCTGCGTGCAGTGACATGACTGTATGGGACAGAAGTTGGGCAGTCACAGGTCCTGGTCATGCTGCAGTACTAATTGATTTGCAGAAACTGAGGCACATCAGGAGGTACCTCCTACCACCTAATGCTTTTCCTGTTTCTGTCTTACTGATCCCAAGTTTAGCAATTAGAATAATAGCACATATTATGTCAGTTTTAATTTTGAAACCTAAGCTCGTTATTTTTGTTGCTACAAATAGGACTAGATGAAGTATCTCAATATCCATCTTTAGAAAGCCATCTGCTTCTAGAAATCATGTGTCAAGAATTAGCGACTTTAACATGGAAATATCTGAATTCTTCAAGAATACGTTCTCCTACATTCATAGTTTGTCTTTAAAAAAGAACAACCTGCTTGTAGCTTTACATGTCACTGGAAGGTTGAGTCTGCAGCTTCTGAAACTGAACTGCCCATTCTGCTTTAGGCCTCCAAATACTTCAATTAACATTTGGTTTTCAATCACTGCCTGTTAGTATTCCACTCTGAACCTCAGTTTTCTTTTAAAGTAGCCCACTAAATGTAACAATGGTGGCATTTCTTCCTGTCTGTGATAAATAACTTCAGTAGTGGTAGACATCTGGCAGAGTTAGTGCATTAAACACTAAGAAAAACAGCAGTAAATAGACTTTGCTCCAATAGACAAATAGTATGTTCCAGAATGACTTAGTTGTACAGTTGTCTTTCTCTGCCTCTTCAAGCATTCTGTTGAAGTCTTCTGACAATACATCACTACGTGCCAGTCTTTCTATTGTCTGGAAACTATGTAAAATGAACAATTTTAAAAGTGACTTTTCCACCTGGACTATTTTCTCTCTGCTGACTTGAAGAATAAACTTGTATTTGTATATGTTGTAAAAAAAAATAAATGGTTTATGATGTTGTCTCTTTGCTTTTTGCCTTCCTGAACTGAAAAAGTACTGGCAAGTGGTGACCTCGGAATTTTTCAGAATTTAAATCACATCCATATTTGCAGACACTTAACAGAAAAGAATCACTCAGAAGTGATGGGAACGGCAACCTAACCAGACAGAAGCACATGTATTACATTGGCAGTTTTGTAATCCACCCAGCAAAATACTTATTTTCTATTCTATTTATAGATAGACGTCTATTCCAAAAATGTTTGTGAATTTGTTTAGCTACCTGAAATTTGGTGAACTAGCCTGGATAATACTAAAAACTAAAAAAGTGGAATTCAATAACCTCCTTTTCATCAGAAGTGAAAAAGACCCCACCAAATGCAAAATCATTTCAAGATGAGGTAAATGGTTAGGAGACAACAGAAGGACAACAGAAAAAACACAATACATATGCCAAATCTCAAGGTATCTTTAACATCAAAAGAATCAAAATTATGTGAAAATTTCAAACATATTTATTAATTTAGCAACACAACCCAGTGATTTCTCAGAAATACATACATATACCAATATTCTGTTAGAAAAATCGGAAAATATATAAACAAAAATACTATAATGCATGGTTGCAGACAATTTTAAAATCACCCAGTTTTGTGTGTCTTTTAAATTACTAATATGACTGACTGTTCATTCTGGTTCCCAAGTTTTGAAAACATGAGCTCAGTGGTTGGAACTGTTTGAAAAATTGCTGTTACATATTTTATGTGGTTCTATATTCACACAATAACCGACATGAATTCCTTTAATGATGAGTGGAAATTTCTTCCAGCCAGTCTTTCTCTGTAATTAAGAAGCCAACTGAACATGACTGACAGATACATCTACAAGGACAATTCCTTCAAGTGTTTTGCAAAATCCAAGAGCTTTTGAACAACAGTCCTACTGCAGTGCTGTTGAAGCTGGTTGTTTAGCTCTTCATCTATAAATGAATCCATTTGAGAGAATGTGTCCTGAAAATTACAAAATATTAGTTCCATTACTAAACAAGATCAGTGTGTTTTCCATGCATAGCTTAAATTAGCAGTTATGTCCATTACAGCCATCTATGGACAGTCTCATCTGTCGGTTATCTTCCTCTTCATTTCTGCTACCTAAAAGAGCTTGTGCCTTTCCTTAATCAAGCACTAAACAAATGTCTCTCCTATCTGCTGTTCTCAGCCTTGTTCTGTCAGAGCTGCTAACATAACACCCAAGCAGGGCAAACACGTCAAGAAGTCATTCTAAAAGGACAGAGTAAGTAGAAATACGTTTTCAGAAAGTGCTTCTCTACAATGAAAAAAATCTGTGCCCTCAAGGCTTTAGCTGACATTACCAAGTTAGAAACTGAAGGCACTAACAAGGTTAATAAGTTATAATGTTTTCATGAGGAAGAAAAAAAAAAAATGATCACTTTTTAAAGGACACACCACTCACTGGACATTTAATGGAGATTGGCTCTGGAACAGATTTAGTGCTGAGGATCTAAAAAGTGTTCACCCATTTCTCCTATTTATACATTCACCCTTTGTTCCCTTCAAATTTGCACTTTAAAACTGTAAAGTGACACTAATGGCAGTAAGTATCCTTCTACTGAATCAAACACTCTGGAAATCAAGCTGTCCTGCCAACTATTTGCACTGGGGAAAGAATGCTGGCTCTTTATTACTGCTTTTTGAACAAACATTAGTTCATCATTACAGAAGAGGGACAAGAAATCTGCACTGAACCATTGCAAAGTGCAATAGATAAGATAGGTAAGTAAAACAACAGCTACCACATTCATCTTACTACATTAATTGATGCTTTGGGAGGTGGAACTATGCATACAGCTTTTTCTTCCTTCTTTACAGTCAGTGCTATATAATGCCAGTTAAAAAAAAAACACACTTGAAACAGAGTGTAGAAACCAGAAAGCCAAAAGAAGTGTGCTGATGTTTGGGCACTGCCTTGTGAGCCAGCAGATAGATACAAGGCTATACTGACATATTGTGGTTAAAAAAGGGACACAGAGAGATGAAACAGTACCTTTCTTCTGGGTGTTACTGATGCAACAGGAGGATTAAAGGTCATTCCTCGCATACTGTATGCCTCAAAATGTTCTGTAGCAGGCCTACAGCAAAAACCACAGTGAAAGAAAAATGGTATTAGACACATTTTCAAATAATCTATCACTAAATCAAGAGCAGTTTCACACACACACACACCATTCACACCCTCTATCATGCTTGAAGAGAACTCCTCAGAGTAAGGTGCATCACCTGGAAAAGACTGGAAGTCAACAAGCTGGGAAAGAATACAAGTAAAAGCAAATAAAATGTTTAAATACTGAGTTGGAGGACGGAAGAAATGGGATATAAGAAAAAAAAAAAAAAGCTAAAAAAAAAAAAAAAAAAAGAGTAAAAATAAATAAAATACATAGATAAATATTATCTAGCTGATCCAATCTGCTCCAATTTCCAACAGTTCCTTACCAAAGGGTTTTATGAAAATCAAGCAGCCATGGGAGAAGAGGGAATACCATCATCACATGGGAGAAGAACTGGTTAAAAGATAGGAAACAGAGGACAGGAGATAAGATGAATTTTTATCATGTCAAGTAGAACCTATGGATTTCCACAGAGTCTGTGCCAGGACATGTGCTTTTCAACACACTCAAATATTAGCTGGAGGGTATCAAATTATTTGTGCCAGTAAGAATGAGTTGCCTGTAAAGAACTGCAGATAGTCTGTATGAGGTGGTCAGTAAAAAGGCAAATGAAACTTAGAGTGAAAAAACACAGAGAAAAGCAATCTCAGCTTCACATAAAAACAACAGGCTCTCAGCTGACCACTGTCACTTAAGGAAAAAATCTTGTTATCTTGTTATGCTGCATAATTTCCTGGGATTTGTGATTTTAATGCTGTTTGGAGTTGAAAAGAAACAGAGTTACACCAGTGTATAAATCCACAGATCACCCACATCTCAAATATTGCATCGGAGTCTCCAATTTCCTCATCTTGAAATACTTGAATTGGTAAAAGTTCAGGAAAAGGCAACAAAGATGCTGAAAAGTACAAACAACTCCTGTCTGTGCCAGATCTTTTCAGCCAGAAGAGAAGGCAGATGAAGGGCAGCAGAGTTTAGTGCGAGGTGTTCCTACCCATGGCAGGGAGGGTGAAACTAGATGATCTTCAGGTCCTTTCCAACCCCAACTATTCTGATTCTATGATAGAGGTCTATCAAGTTATGTGAGGCACAGGAAGAGTGTATAAGAGCAGACTACTCATTTCACCTCCCAGAGTAAGAACCAGGATGGCTGTTCTTTTGTTTTAACATACTATGGACTTTATGCTGCAACTTGGTTTCCAGTTTACACTGGACAGCTACAGCTCAGTGATCCTGATCCGTATGCACATCAAGGCTGCTACTGAAGAAATGCAGCTATTTTGCTCGCTTGGGAAGAAAGCACACTGCACTTCCAGATTTTTACCCTGGTCACAGCCTGGCAACAAGCCTTAAAGAAAAAAAAGGCAGCCAACATTCTGTAGTGGCAGAAGAACAAAGGAAGTGAATTTGAAGAACAAAATCTTTTCATTTTATGGATAATTATTTTTAGGCATTCCTTTAATAAAGTATGAGAAACAGCTTCTTTTCAGGCACTATTTTTAAAAATAGAACTCTCTGATAACTTACCTTTGGCTCAAATCAAGTGGAAGAGCTGCTGAGCCTTCAGTTGGAGCTCCAGCAATAAGATGAGCTGCAAATTTCTGCACTGTTGGATGATAGTGCCTCTGAAAGAAACAAGAAACTGAGAGATAAGAGATAATATATTTATCTATGGATACTCACACTTATTTCCGTTTTGTCAAGATTGAAGATTCTGCTTTTGTTTTAGATAGAAAACCTGAGCACCACAAAATCATTAAGTTTCCGGGGTTAAATAAATGAGAACACCCAGTTACACATTTATTCACTATCACGTCATGTGTCATGCTGTGAATGTAACTCTCTACAGTTAATCTAGTTCCTACTCCCATAAGGCAGGAGAAAGGGCAGCGGAAGCCCTCCCCACATCCCAGACTCTGCACCCTGGCTAGAATGACAGATCAAGGTGTCAGCTGCGCCCCAGAGAAGGGCTGGAATGCAAGAAAACTTAACAGATTGAAAAAGTCTCCAAAGGAGTCTTATTAGGCAACCTGCACTAAGATCCAGTGTGGCGCTATCATAGTTATACATCCCCTTCTGAGCTCAGTCTTACCTTATATCACCATGCTGCTCTTCCTTTTTGCATGGAATAGGCTCATGTGGGCCAGAACTGATTGGTAAACCTGCAGACCCATGTATGCTATTTGGGTAAACCATATAAACATTTAGCACCTATTTACTGCTGACCTTTACTTCCCAAATCACTCAGCTACTCACTAACCTGCAATAAATGCAGCTCCCATAGAGCTGTGTTCTGAGCATTGCAATGTTCTGGTTCATCTAGTTCTGGAAGATAAACTCCACTGCCTTGAGATTCATTGTCCAGTAAGAGGTCCATCCTTGGGAAAGTCTACAACATAAAAAAAAAAAAAGGACTAAGTTGCTTACATTACATATCCAATTCCAACATGGTTAAGTCAAGTTCGGGGCTCATTCCATGTTATTCTGTATCAGCAGTATTTAATGATCTTCAGTTTCATCATTCTTGCTTAAGAAGGTTCAAAACATTCTGCAGAAAATCAGTGCAAAAAATTCCAATACCCTTTAACCAGTAAGCTAAAAGTTCCAACAAGTAAAACTTACTTGCATTAATATCCTGTTTGTTGCCAAGATCCCAACACTGGAGTTTGGAAGTACATGAAGAGCAAGTGTGGAGAGTCGCTTTAGGAAAGCAAGAGCTCGTTGCTGGGAAACTTGCTTTCTCCGCTTGGCAAACATCACATCCAGGCACTGGAGCACAATCCCTATGTCATCATTGGTACCACCTCAAAAACAGGATTTCATACAAAGAATAAATAACCATTTTGAGGAATGTACAGCTAAATACTCTGTCATTGACTGTACACTGAAACCTGAGAAACAGCATGAAAGCTAAGGGGGTGAAGCACATCACTAATGCTATACAGACATTAAGCGTCCACCCTTTTTTGACAAAAATAGTCCAGCTTTGAACAGAACAAGTGTATCATTGTCTCTGTGCTCCTTTCTAAAAAAATACTTGTTCCATGAAAAATGTCTAAACATTAGAAGCAGTTAGTGTTTTAATCTTAAGTGCATTCATGAGATCATTTTTTATAAAATGTTAAATGGTACAAAGGTTTAGTCTTACCCACCCAAACTTGTAGAATGCTTTCTATCAATCTTTCTTCTCAGTGAACACACATTTATGAAGTTAATGAAAATAATGTTAATTTCAAACTTTGTAAGTATCTTTTTTTCATTAACTGTATAGCTTCTCAGAATTATTAGAAGATTTTGATTTGAAAATTCAAGCATCAGAATTATAAACATCAGAAACATAAACCAGGTATTTTAGAAAACTGGTGTTAAATTGAAATTATTCTTTAAAATATGTAAGAAAAAGTAGAGATTAATTTCTGCTAGGGAAAGAGTTCGAGAAAAAAATAGAGAATTTTTTAATTGCTTTTCAAAGAAACAATTATAAGGAAGTCAAACTTAAACTGCGGGCAGGATAAATGCTTATCTAAGACCACATACTTGGCATTTCCTAATGAAATAATTAGAACCTGTTACCATGCATTGGATAATACTTATAGTATTTGTACTGCAGTGGCGCAACGTGCAACTTGGAAAAAAGTATACTAAAACAGATAGTAGCATTTTCAGAAGGTAGTTATCTTAAAACAACTGTAGTTTATTAATGTTCGATTAAGGCTATGATACCAAAGAAGCAGAATAAACATTATCTAGGTACACACTGAAAATAAGAATCTGAAGTTACCTGCATGCAGGCTGAACAGTGTCTTGTAAAGATGTGTGTAGAATTTCATTGGATCGATGTTAAGAACATCACCTATTAACATAATCCCAAGTAAATACATTTACTCCATTAATTATCAGACATTATTAAACAAAAGTTTGTTTCCCAAGATCTCTTACCTTGACCAGAGAGTATATGAAAAGCACTGAGAATGCAGTGAAGACTCTCACGATAGCTTAAATCCTAAGAATACAAAATTGTGTAGGTACTCTAAAGAACATAATTTTAAGAAAATAATAAAAATAATAAAATAATAAAATAATAAAAGCAAGCTCAACTTACCCCCGATGCAATAAGTGAATGAAGGACAATCAACAGGTCATCAAAAAATTCCACATTTATGAGATGAGCGAACCTTGAATAAAACAAAATTTTACTTTTACGCTATAGACATTATCTGCAAACTCAGTTTAGAGTATTCTGCATAGCCAAAATCCACAGCTTAAAAGCAAAGCTAAATCAAATGCTGAACTTCTAACAAAGATGGATGATTCAGTGCCCAAGTGCTAATCACAGCCTCCCTACAGCATTAGAGACATGCTCATATTCTTCAGGAAGTAATCAGACAAAATAATAGAATCACGTCATATCCTGTCAGGTTTGCATCACACCAATTCTATCATGGCAAATTTAACATCATTAACATTGAAATGGGTTTGCATCACACCAATTCTATCATGGCAAATTTAACATCATTAACATTGAAATGTTTTTAGAAGTAAGTAAAAATTTCAGCAGCGAAATAAAAGAATTTCAACACATTTGTGAGGGACCATCTTTTGTCCCTGCTTATAAATCTTTTTCAAAATCAAAAATCCCTTTGGTGCCTCATGTCTTTTCTAACACACACAAAACAAGGTAGACTCGGTTCTTACTTTGCAAGACCTTCTAGCACAGCTGGCAAAAGTGGAGACTTCTGAGCTTTCTTCAAGATTCTAAAGTAAGTTACAAATACAATATTCAAAGTCTCTGTATGCTGGAAAAAGAAAACAAAATCAAATAAGATAAACCAGGTATTTCTACTTCGCTTAAACTCAACTGAAAATGCTTTTCTGTCCAAGCCTGCACACAGGCTTCCAAACCAGTCCTGGTACTGCCATGTCTGCTCTTGTCATGCTGAAAAGCTCAAGTCCTGCCCTCCTGCCCACTACTGTGTCCCCTGACACTCTCTTAGTTAAACAGCCTCTCTTCCCCCTAGTCCATGGCACTCCTCCTTTGCCTAAAGGACACTCTGGGAGACTGGCAACAGTCATTTCATAGTGTCACATGGAACATGGCACCTGGAGGACCGATGTCAATGGATTTAAATATGTAGGTTTTTTTTTGCAGAGCACACAAGGAAATAGGAATAGGTAAACCGAGACAGCCTGGTTTACTAACACCTAGACCTCTGGCAAAATGTTTGTAAGCTGTCATCGCTATCTAGAGGTGTGGAATGCTGGCTGGGATGGAGGGAAGACACCTGGTTACTTGGCTGCTACTTTGCAAAAAATAGGAGAATAATTTGTAAACTACTTACCAGCTTCAGTTTTTTTTCTTTACTTTCTGATGCTTCTGCTTCCAAGAGTTCTCGTTCCAGCTTCTCTTCTGCTTTCTTCCACTGAAAACAAACAACAGATTTTAAGACAACAGGTTACACGTTTCCAACCAGCCTGAATATCCAGATTCCAAAGATATCCAGAGAACAAATCTTTCATGCTTGATGAGTTCCTTAAGTCACACTGTGATGCTACAGGGTAACCAGCTAAGATATATTCCTTCCTATCAGAAGCAATCAATCAAAGGTATTATCAACATCAGAAAGAGAGAAAATTAGGAAGATAATTAAATTCCTTGTAGAACCTCATAAATGTTCAATGCAAAGACTAATCACTGATGCTGACAGATAACAATGGTAACAGAAGTGCAATCATTGCTACAGCAAATTGCTACATAAAATCAATGCCACAGCGCATGAGAAAGGACAGGTCATACCTTTCTTTGCATTCTTGACAGGTTTTTCCTTTTCTCTTTGTAAGTCATGAACTTTTTCTTTGGTGCAATGTCTTCAGAATCTTTTTGTAATTCTACTTCCTTAATTCTTAAGTGAAGAAATACTTTTAGCACCTATTGTAAAATAAAATAAACACAATGAAAGGTGACCCACAACCGAGGAATGGAACGTAAGAAACCCTTAGTTCAATTCCAACTAGTCGGCTCTGCTGGTCAAAAGTTCTTCTGTTTTCTTTGATCCTGTTCCTTCATACCTATATATCTCATCCCTGCACGCAGTTTGTTCCCCAACACTGTTCATTTCTACCCATTCCTCCACTTGCCCCTCTCACTTCAGGTCTCCCTGCCTGACTTCACCCACGTCTCTATAGGGATCTGATCTCCTCCTCCCAGTCTCCTTCCTTTGCCCCATGTATCTTTTGCTAATCCTCTCAGCCCTCTCCTAACCTGGCTGTGTTCTGATCAAGTGAGGAAATTCTGCTTGTCTGTAGCCAGCAGCTGCACTAACTTTAACTTCCAGATTTTTTTAAACCACTGACAGAAGAAAATTCTGTAGTATAAGAGAAAGACTCTTACCTCAGGTCTGACATCATAATTTCTACCTTTCACTAGGCCAGAAATTACTTTAACTACACCGAGTGAAGCACAGCCCAACTTGTCTTGTTTAAAGAGCTTCTTAACTGCCTCACAGCACAGCTCAGAAATCTGGAAAGTGAATTCAAAGAAATTCTTCTGTAAGGCCAAGTCCATGACAACAGCTCACTGCTAATGGTGATGGTATTTATTAACTAGAAAGTGGATACAGCCTTTAAAATAGTGAAAAGATATGGCCACAAGACAAAGCTCAGAAACAGATTATTTTTCATCCAAGACAAGAACTGCTCTCCTAATCAGAAAATTACTTACCATTTTTGATGCATCATTCATGAGCGGAACAATCAGAACAATAATGTTATTGTGGAAGTTAAAGTGGGGTAGGGCCACAAGCAGCTCACACAGACACTTCACTGCTATTTCTGCCAGACCCTTATATGCTTTCAATGAGATGACATTGCTTTTCTTCAACTTCCTTTGTTTCCAATCTGCACAAAATATTTTTAGTGATTACTGTTGAGAATGGAGGGGGAAATCTAAATATTGACATTTTTAGTTACTGTAGGCATTCTCCTGCATAGCTCATACAAGTAATACGTCAAAGACAAGGCAGCATTCAATCAGAGGAGGCAAACTGTGATGCCACAAACAACTTTGCATTTACTACCAAAAAAAGAACGGGAAGTGCTGACTGTACCTTTAATTGTTTGTTCCAGATTTTCCAGGTAAAATTTATACTGACTTACAAGGCCTTCTTCAAATTCTCTCAGTTTCTGAGTTTCTTTTTTAACCTATAAACATAATACAAATTATATTTTATTCAGAGAGCTAAATCCTGAAATTTGCCAGGGGCAAAACACAAAACAAAACAGATTTTAAAGCAATTCTCAGATATCTAAGTAGTAGTGTTTTTTCTGGACAGACATTCCTAGAAATATATTAAAAGTACAGTATTTCTACACGTTTCTATATACATTCTCGTGCTCAGCCTTTTCCTACTAGGTCTATTTCATTTATGAAGGCTGAAGTACAATTTTCAACTGGATGCTATTTTAGAACCTCTAAACTGCACTACCTACATTCAAGAAACCTTCTGATGAATCGGTTAAAAACAAGCTCCTGAAAACAAGTTACTCTGCATTTCTTCAGCAAATTATTGAGCATATTTCAAAGAAATCTGTGTCAGTTGGGTAACGATGATGCTGAATTTGTGTTCTTTATAGTCGCCTTCAGTGCTATGCAAACCACTGTCTTATTCCAAAGTTTATGATGAAAGGCACCCAGGTTTGGTATACTACTTTCATCAGAGGTTTGGTATACTATTTTCATATACCATTTTTTCCCTCTATTTTTACCACCAACATGTTACCTACTTACTGAAGGAAGTACATAAGAATAAAAGGTTCAGAACAAAGACCTCTACCCCTGGAAGTGCCACGTTTTCCAAATTTCCACAAGTAATTATTTGTCACCCTTTGCTCAAAAACTTAAATTCATATTAACCAAATCTGTATTAGTATTTGGCATAACTTTAAAAAATCTGAACTACTCCTAATACTCTAGGAAGAAATCTGGTATTTCACCTTGGTAGCCTTTTCTGCTTCAGTCAGAGGCCTGATTTTGTAAGAAGGCGCAATATCTTTGAATATCTCCATCAAAGAAACCATAACCAACTTCCGAACAATCACAGCCACATTAGGATCCTGCTCCATCAACATGGCACGCAGCTCCTTCAGCTTCTTAATCTGATTAACACAAGAGGCAAAGTTAGCTGAAGATCACCCACAAACCAAAGTACAAACACGATGTACATTTTAGCAAAAGCATGCCACAAGAAATGTGCCTCAGTTTTGAATATTTGAAAGAGAAAGCTAGTAACTCAGCAGTTACTCATGACTCAGCATTACATAGTGAAGCAAGAAATGCTAGGAACACCAATGAAATTTTTATCTTAGGAATGTTCAAACTATACTTGCATAGAATTACAGAAAATTCTTAGCATACCCTGAAGCACTGAGAACTACCACCTACCACCCTGAAATCAGAGCTTAAATAATGGTCAAGCTTAAGGAACAAAGTAGTTTGGACAGTAAAAACCAAAGACAGTATTATTCATAACACTACAAGTATTCAGAGGGACAAATTACTCCTGAACAGAGCACACACACAGAATCACGTGGATCTTCACCCACTTCAAATCTTTTATAACAGTCAGAGTTGGTATAAATATTCAAATCCTTTATAACATAGAAGAAGTTTCACTGCCACCCCCTAAGAAGTGATACAATACTGACCTTTTTCCTTATTCTACACATGGATTTTTCTGCTTTTGCTATTATTTGGTCACTTCACACCTTTATTGATTTATTGCACACACAGAGATACATGTCAAGCAAATGCTACCTACATTGTTATCTGGATCAGACAGAATGGCAGACGCTAAGGCAGCTATGTGTATCTTCCTTTCCTGCACCTTTTGTCTCCTTTGAGCAGCCATTTCTTCGGGAGTGAGAACAGGCAAGGGCTCTTCATTAAAGTCTAGCATGAGGTGTGAGAGATAGAAAACAGGGTTACTAGAGAAGCAGCTTAACAAATATTATATTGCAAACTACGGTTCTAGATACCAGATTTCAGATGGGGATTGCAATAACCCCACACAAAAGTTAACACATGCAGTTCCACAGTAAAGATGGAGATAATTTTTGGTCCACTCCAAAATTTTATGCTTACAGAAAGAAACAGACCAAATGTTTTTTAATCTGCAAATGGTATTCCGTAAGTATAGCTGGAACATATAATACATGACCCCAAGAAACTACAGTGCTCTGCAATTTGAAGCAAATTATTCAGCATTCACTTCTTTTTTAAAAAAATACAATTGTTTTATTTGTGTTTTCTGAGTCTTATTTTGCTATAAGTATGTCCTATCTCAACTTTAGATTATATTTAGAAAATAATGAAAGGAAAAGAAAGCAAGTTCTGAATCACTGTTGTGCTTTGAGGGCAACATAGTAATGAACACATTCAAAAACACTCTAAACAAAATACATTTAAATTACAAACTTCCATAGGGAACAGGAAAATGCTCTTCAGATATGTCAGTGATTCAGAAAAACAAACAAGAAAAACCAAAAAGCAAACATGCTGTTTTATTACCCTCTGCATCCTCCATTTCTGTATCCTCTTCTTCATCCTGTGCATCATTGAGAACTGTAAAAACAGTGTCTGGTGATGAGCATGTAATTAACACCGGAATTTTAAAAGAATAAATTATTTATACCTGAGCTACTGTACCAGCTCCAGAATCTGTGTCCTACCTGGCTTTTCCACAGTTTGGGGAATAATGCCGCTCTTGTCTTTGATGGGAAGCAGATGGATCAGTTCTTTTTCTGGCTCAGTTTGCATACGTCTTGGCACCTTCTCATATTTTTCAATCACACTTTCATGCTTTCGTTTTTTGATGTGAACAGGTTCACTGACAAATATAATGCAAACTAAATGGATTAGCCATCTAATTAGACAAGAACCATGCATGACAGTACACTAGCTGGATTAAGCTTCCACACTTAATGGCTGACTGTATTAAATGGAATGTTTGAGTGTGTTCACCACTGACAGCACCAGTCAGCATTCAATCAAACTGTGATAATGTGCATCTGCATAGGATGTTTGAATTCAGGACAATACAACGTTTCTTATCTCCTTTTTACAGGAAACTAAATGTGAAATGAAGAAAGACAAGAGATTTAGTGAATTTGGCAGGTCAGCCAACTTTGTGAATTTTGAAACACTGGCATAAGAGTGCAAACACACACACGTAAAGTGCTTGCACTGATTATTGAATTAAACAAAAAAAATTAAATGGTGCAACTGTTTGTAGTGCAGACATGCTGTGAAGTGCGTTACCTGTTAATCTTATTAAAAAACTAAAAGCCAGGGATGAAGAATCACGTAAATTTCAATTTCTTTCAAAACTAAATTATTAATTACTAACTATAATCAGCATTAACAAGTTAATTTGTATTTGAATTAGAAAAAAAAAAAAAAACAAAAAAACCTAGAAGAAATGTGCTCTCTTCTTGAAAACAGTAAAAAATACTTCTGCTCATTTCAAAATTTAGCCTGAAACAACCACTTCAGAACTGAAGAAAACTGAAGTTTACAGAGAAAATTAAAACCACCCTCCAGCAGTGAGGCATACTGAGTCTTTTCACGTTCATCAAAAAGGGCAAGATAGGATTTTCAAACAATCATGTAACCAGACTACTCTGTACAAGCATATTTGTGAAGACTTACAATTCTACAACTAGAAACACTGTCCTTTTATGTATTTCATTGTGAACTCTACCTAAAAACTTGCTCCAGAAAACTGGTAACAAATTTTTTGTATGAATGCTTTGGTGTTGCATGTGTTTTTTCAAAGATTTGGTTTTTTGTTTGGTTTGATTTTTTATAGCAATCTGTGATGCAATATAGAAAATATAGTGGCTTGAAGCCCAGGGAATGTCCAGATACTTGAGGGAGGGAAGGGGAAAATATGTATATGGATTAAAGCATTTCCTTCAGTTTGAGCAATGCTACTCATCTCACAGCCGGAGACCTCATGCAAAGGAACGCTGTCCAGAAATAGCATCCTGAAGATCAGGCAAAGCAGGTGAATGCACTGATGCACATGAATACCTTAATAGCAAATGTACTGACAGGTTAAGGAAACACTGAACTGGAACTACAAAGAAAAAACAGACTGAAAGTGATATATGTATAATAATACATATTACTTACATACTAACCACATAAAGCTGAATTAGCGTAACAAGTAGACATCACAACAACACTCACTCAGAAGAAAGATCTCGGGTTAAAAAGGATGCTTTGAGAGCCAAATCCTCCATTAATTTTAAGTCATCTTCATCCATCATGTCCAGTGGAAGAGCATCTTCTTCCTCTTCTTCTTCCTGTTTTTCAGCTGGTTTACAAAATGATGTGAACAGATTAAGATCCCGTATGTATATTCAGACTTGAAAGCCCACCCTTGCCTACTACTATGTGAGAGCATTTTACACCTTACATCAACCTGGAGCTCATCAACCTTCATGCATATATTTTGTATTATAACAGAAAACTGTCCCTTTATTGCGACATCCAATAATTATGCCAATAATTGTGAATTATTTCCAATAATTGTGAAATCCAGTAATTGTGACAGCAAACGCACTTCTACTGTCAGATCTTGTTGCCCGAATGGCAACAACATTTTTTGTAACTGTCTCTTTCTTCCCTTTAAACAAAACCAGCAATTATTTGTAGGCGGAAACTGAAACATTGTTTCCTTGACAATTTTACAAGATGAAGCAGGGTAAGGTCTATAAGGGTATTTAAAAACCCTTATAAACCTTTTCACTTATAAAAATAACTGAGCAAACACTTACCTTGATTTTTCCTACATTCTTCCAATGGAAAAGGTTTTTTAGAGATAGCATCTCTGACTGCCTCCCTTAGCTTCTTTTGTTCTTTTCGGTACTTCTTAGCAGCACTCTGCTGCTTGTACTGTTTATTCTTTAATTTGTTGTCAAGTTTGATTTTACTAGTTCTCAGTAACTTGCGAAAGCTTGGAACTCGTTTTGTGTTTTTTCTCTAGGAAGCAAACAGAAAACTACAAGTAACTGACATGTTCATAGGCTTTGTGAAATTTATTTCACTGCTTCAGATCTCAGTAAGTTCATGTTTCTCTCAGGGCTGAACAGTATGTTTCTTCAGAACAGGACCAATCAGTTCACTCCCAATTTATCTAACCGTGCTACATTTCTGAGAAGAGATACTGGAAAATAATGCTTTACAGAGACATTTTTCAACAACTTTTTTATTAAACCCTATGTCCATACTTTTAGACACATGAACACTCAAAATACAGTAAACAGATTGTCAGGACACTATTCTTCACTGTGTGTGCTTCCACTCTGCCTCCTCTCTTCAGGATGCTGATTCTCTCTAACACACTATAAGGTACAAAGTACAAAACCACAGCCTAAGAGAAATACCTCCTCCCATTCTGAGCCTTGGCTCTCTCCTGCCCCAAACTCTCCACAACCAGTAGCTGCATGTACAAGATGAGGCTGCCCTACTGCAAGGCTTGGAACAATCAACACAGGTACTCTGTACCAAAACTGCAAAACACACCTACGGGTGTCCTGGATGTAAAAGGATGCAGCACAGCTCGGGAGGGGCATGGAAGGCAAAGGCTGGTAGGGGGAGATGGGTCTCTTTAGTAAGAGGACAAGTGGCTGGACCAGTGTGGGACTCCTCGAATGTGGAATTTTGATCAGTTAACCCTTTTTTAGTTTTAACTATTGGAAAAGGGCTGAAGAGACAGAAGCAGCACTAACACTTGCCCCATGCTATACACGCAACACTGAGCTACAACAGCTACAGACAGCAACGCCCCTGCCCAGAAGTCACCTCGGGCGGGCGCTGCTTTCCTCTTCCAGGGCCACTCCACAGCCCGAGAGCATGCGGGCCGGCCTGGGGCTGCGCGGGGGCTGCTGCCCGCTCTAGGTAGCCCGCATTTACAACTGGAGTTTTGTGGCTTCCTACAGCCCCAGGGCCGCAGAAACATCGGAGAAGCTGCCGAGTCCGGGGGGAGGCGGAGCCAGCACAGGGAACCAACCCTCTCCCTGTGAGTCCGCGGCAGAGGCCCAGAGGCCGCTCCCCGCGCGGGCTGAGGCGCCAGGC
>JAOEHX010029939.1:12824-39587 GCA_025448015.1 Bolborhynchus lineola
AAAAAAAACGACCCCACAAAAAAAACCCTAACAGAAACCAAAACTAAAAAAAAAAAAAACCCAAACCAAAACCAACCAAAAAACTAAATAACACAACCCCCCTCAAGCCACCAGATGCTATAATATTGCAAAGAAAAGCATATAGACATTGGAATATTTTGCTTTTGTAAACAATTATATTCCTGAATTGAATATGACAAGTTTGCTGCAGAGAGCAATTGAATGTTTGACTAGCTCTGGGTGTCCTGAATTAATGTTCAGTTCAGGAGTGCAGTTCTGAGATAAATCTGACCATCCCCACTTTCCAGTTAGATTCCCACAGGGAGCAGGCTCCGCATGCTCAGCCTCAGCCCCTCTCAGATGAAACCAAACCAGAAGTCTGATCCCAAAGCATGGTCCTCCAAACCCTAAAATATTTAGTCCACAGACTTTAAAACTGAAAACTTCCCCTAAACTGCATACGGTATGAATGTCAGATCCTTCGCACACATTTGCACTCCAAATGCTTTTGTAGTGCTGTACTGATTGTCACTACTAACCTTTGCTTTACGGCCACATTAGGATACAATTTGTGCACACAGTCATGAAACCCATTTGTGCAAATAAGAATTTTGCTTGTGGCCATTCTGAGAAATCGGGTGCAGTGAGTGCTCTTTCTCTGAAACTGCTACTCTCCAAATGCTGCAGGTCAGCATTTCAAAGCATGTGACAGACTATAGCTGAGACAAACAGCCTCTCTGGAAATCTTTGAATTTTTTAATTTCTTAAAATGAAAATTTTAAGACCATTTTCTTATTTGTATATGACATTACTATGCTGAGATTTTAAAAATATGTCATCTTTGCCACAATTTTCCTTGTTATATTGGCATGAGCAACTGCATACTTCTAACTATCTACATTTTCAAATGGATGAACCAACAACCCATTTGATTAAAAAAACTACTTATGGAGCCACGTTCACAGTGACACCATATGCCTACGAAAGAAAAATCACAGCAAATTACTGCAAAACCTGATCTAAATCTTCAGAAGCTGTAAAATTCTTGTTTGTTGCCAAGGTGTGTGAACCCACACTTTGAGGTATATCAAGAACAGCATTCACAACAAGTATGAACACATCAGTATGATCAGGGAAAGCTGGATTAATTACTCAGTGGAAGCAGCAGTGTTTCAGTATGTAAAGAAAGCAAAGTTTGGCATAAACAAGTATTTCTGCATATAAAAGAAACAGAAGATGTAAGTGTGAGTTTTTCGGAACTTGAGGTCATGATAGTTCAGACATCAAGTGAAGGTGCCAGACATTTTTGTGTATATGAAAATATAGTTGTTCCGGTCTTAAAAAGAAATAAGAGAGCAGGTAAAAAAATGGAGTCTACATTTTCACTGTAATTTTTCACTTACTTTGGTAAGAGCTAAAAATAGTTACTAATGAGAAAAGTTTTGTAAAGACTATTGCTCCTTCTGAAGGATAGAGATGGAAGACAGAACAGTATGACAGCATATCAATGTGCACAGCTAATTAGGAAGATTTTTTAAGTCAGGAAAATGTCTTAAAAGTGGGAGGAAAAAGTGTTGTTCTGCTGCAGTTTTCTCATTAATGTAAAGCCCTAGAGTTTTATGCAACACATTATGGAGCAAACAGTTGGCATACTGTAGAAATGAACTTGCTTTTGTAGGAGGTTGAACAGGAAAGAATGTGACAGGTCTTTTTAATTCCAAATATGATGTACTTTTCCTTGCAGGAAGTAATTTTGTAAAATAGGTCTATAAAAAGGTCTCTACCAAGCTAGTATATTGAAGTGTTAATCACTGTTCTAGAGTCAGAGCTGCAAAACTCAGCAGAGAGTATGGTGTTGAATATAACCAGGGGGATAGTTTACAATAGAAATATGGTTTAATAGGACTGGCTTCCCAGATTTTTTTCAGAGTGATATGCTGAATTTATTTCAGACCAACTATAAGATATGAAGGAAGATACAGGCTTCCCAGGGAAGTGGAGGAATCACTGTCTCTGGAAGTGCTCAAAAACCATCCAGATAATGCCCCAGTGATATCATTTAGTGGTGCTCTTGGCAGTACTGGGATAATGGTAGGATGATCATACAGGTCTTTTCCAACCTAATTGATTCTATTCTATGATTCTGTAGACACTGAAGTACACTGCATCTTGCTTCAGACATTTAAAACAACATTTCAGACATTTCTCCTGGCAAAGACTACTCAGAACAGAAAGTCACATATTAATACACTTTTTCTGACAAGTCCTGTAAGTTAAACTAACCTGTGTTAGTGGTTTTGGAATATTATTGTTTTTGTCCTCAGTAATGCCTTTGTATAGAAGCTAATCAAAGTGAGCAATAAAGAGTGATTACACAGTCTTTTGTGGTTTCACTGTTCAACTGGAACACAGTTTCAGTGGCTGACACTATATAAAAAATACTGATGTGTACAAACAGTGATTCTTTCAAGATGGAGAAGTCTTCAAAGGAGGGAGTCCACAAAGGCCTCTTTTTCAAAGAAGAAAAATCTTCCTGCTTTCAGACATATCAGATTTGTCTTTCTGATTACACTTAAAGATTCATTTGATATAGTCAGGACTTATATTTAGCCCAGCAGTCTGTAAAACCAGTTATACAAGAGTCCAGTCAGATCAGGCACCAGAAAGCAAATCATCTGCTCCCTTAGCATTGCTAGCTGGCTTTGTCCTTCACCCCTCAATTTATTTGGGCTTTCCACACATGGAAGTCTGTGATAGGGAGTGTGTCACTGAAATGATATTCAATAGGTTAAAATGATCTATTAAATGCATTTCTAAATTGCATTATTAAAATTATCTATTAAACGCATTCTGGTGAAGATGGCTTGGACTGGAATTCATACATGGTGACTAATCAGGATCAGGGTTTGAAAACAGAAATAGTGAAAGAGCATGATTAAAAATACTCCAAGGTGACTGGAATTATTAATTAAGGACTCATACTAAATTCAGCTTTCCTTGATACTGAAAGGCACCAGTAAAGAAGTCTGGTGGGCTTGCAGCTTTTTTTCTTGCAACACTTTGTTGCTTTTACATTAAATACCTGCACTAAAATATCTTAAATTTATAATGGCATTCTAGAAAGAGAGTTGTCAGAAAATCTAGGGCCACTGCTAGTTCAATGACAATGTGTTTTATTGAAAAGCATTTTTGCAGTATGAGGAAAACATCACTTGTACCTGGTCTAGTAAGACTATAATTTTCTGTGTCCCATAATATGGTACTTTATCCTTCAAAGCTTCAGCACTGTAAGCGCTTGTGATGCATTTCCTCTTAAAACTGGAAATAATCCAACAGTAAGAGAAAAAAACCCACTACTTTATCAAAGACACACTTAATGACTTTTCAGAAATGCTGCAGAAGACTTTAATGTAAAAATCAATTCAATCATCATAATAAAAAAACATTATTTATATATACATTACATATATAATGATTAGCCATTCAAAACAAAATACTAATTTTTTCTCCAAAGAAAAAAGTATAGATTACTTTAATATTTTGGAAGTGCTTTTAAGTACCATAATTTACTGTCTGAAAGTAAGTTTCACATCAACGAAACATTCACCAGTACTAATTCCATGTCAGTGATTCATGCTTTTATATGAGACTAATTGTTGCCATCTCACTTTTCATAAATATATGTAGAATTAATACTTCATAAGACAAATTTTCAGGTGATGTTTCGATTGGCTATGCAATGACATTATTACCCCTGGAGGTATTTAAAAGGTAGATGTGGCTTAGGGATATGGCTCAGTGGGGGACTTGGCAGTGTTAGGCTAATGGGTGGACTTGATCTCAAGGGTCTTTACCAATTTGAATGATTCTGTGATTCCATTGCCATAATGGATATGCAAACGCATTCATTCTACATGTTCCTTTCTGTAATTTCACTCTGATCAGAGTTCACAGTTGGGATTATTTGGTTCAAGTGAAAAAAAAAAAAAAAAAACCAACAAAAAACCCAACCCCAGAACAACCCAAAACCAGCTTTGGACAAAACATAAAAGGTCACTATCCCAGAAAAAAACATTTGTTCAATCTTCCCAGAAATGCAAGAACAGCAATACATCAGCCAGGGCTCTGTGAGTGCTGAGTGGATGCCATATACCAGACAAGTATGCTGTGGTATTTCTCTAGTATACTCTTCTCACACCCTATTCTGCCCCCCATTACTGTATCAGATGCTCTGAGAACTACTGAAGTGCCATGTGAGATATAACTGATCTTTGACATGAAGCCTTCTCATTTCTGCTCATCTTCTAAGAGGTTTGTAAGCATGGGCTATCTATCACAGACAAAAAAGAAAACCACATTCTTCAAGTATATGATGGCTTATAATGTTTGTCTGGAGACAAGTTTGGGGCAGATTCTGTGTAAGAATAGAGGCCTCCCACAGATCTTCACAGCTCTCCTCTTGAGTAAGCCAAACATTGATTTCTCACGAATATTCACAGACACTTCACAGGAAAGTTGCTGACAGAAGCACCATCTCTAGGTCCTAGAGTTCCCTTCAATGACTGAGCCTCATCAATACCAAGCTAAATAACTGTAGCTATTCTGAACAGAGCACTAGTAGTTGTGGATAATCACAATTAGGAAGAGGGTTAGGTCAGGGGGTGGTGGGGTAACAAGGAGGACTAAAACCAGGGAAGAAACAGGAATGTAAATAAAAGACATTGTTGGATGCTGGTCAAAACATCTAGGCTCCATGGTCCTCACAGCAACCACATCCAAAAAGTGGGAGAGCCAGTAAGTCAGCTTTGGCTTGTGATGATGAGGGCAAGTCAAAGGTGCTTGGTTTCACAAGCAGAGCCAAATGCTCCCCATAGGAGACTGGCGACCCTCAATGCCTGTCACTGTTTCCAGCCTTGGGAGTGATTTTCCCCTTGTGTTGTGGTATGGCAGGCTAGGAAAGGCAGCTAGACTAAAACTGAATCAGCACAGAAGAAACAAGATGTTTCTTTTCATCTAGGTCAGTCCTGCACAAGCACATCTGCCAACAGAAAAGCCTGTGTGCCTTCCAAGGCAAGGAATGATCAACTGTCTGGAGATACAAAACACCACAAGGTAGAAAAGTTAAACACAGGCATCGCAGGATTTGTACTGGTGTACTGTGATAACTAAATGCCAAAGAAAACCTGAATCAAGTATCAGCCAAGCAGAAAATATCCTCTGAAGCATTGTCCCAGAAGAGATTTTATATTCTGCAGAAGAATAGCAGCTGCTTGGTGCTTGTTTGGAAAGCATGTAAGGTGCTTGGCACTTGTAATGAAGACGCAGAATGACTATTAAAATGAGGAACAAGGACATTCTGTAATTCCTTCTGTCTTGCCACCCCCCACTCCAACACATAAAAGCATTAGTATAAGATAGATACACATCACAGCTTTGGAAGGGAAGAAAATTGTAAGAGGTTTTCTACATTCCTGCCATTAAAAAGAATTTTTGCAAGTTTGGTCCTAGAGGTAGCACTTTACATAAATGATTGCTCCTGAGAGTCTTGCTGTATTAACTGGAAGTGGACTATGAGCTAGTGTAAAGTGTCAAGAAGCATAACCAATATTATGAGCAGTGGCTGCACAAGCCTCCCTCATGGGAGAATCTTCCCTGAAATCCTATTTGGCTCTGACACTGCCTGCATAAATCTTTCCAAAAGGAAATTTTCCAGTTTCTCCTCAAAAAACTTCTAGGCTTTAAAAAGATGAAACAAAATGCAGTGCCTGGCCTTGGCTAAGACAAGAATGGCTGTGCTGACAGTACCATGCCTACAGAAATGTATCCTTATTTAAAATGATAAACCTGTCAAATAAAACCTATCCATGATACAATAAATCTTACAAGGCTGAAACCACCTTAATAATTCAGCACATGGAATACCATCACTGCACCTTGCTCTCCTGCAGCAAGCAACACCCAAGTGCAGGATCACAATGTCCACCGTGCAGAATTACCCTCATGCAGAATAAGGTACAGATATAGGCCAAAGTAACACTGCTCTTCAAAGCAATCTGTTTGTGTCCATCTGTGACAAATGCACACTGAAATGAAGTTGTATTGACCATCTTTTGAGGAAGAATGCTAAAGTACTGTAATTTCTTTTCTGTTGTGAATCCAAAGCTTATGATCACTACCTGGAGCTGGTACTATATGACCTATCACAAAAACAAAGTAATTTTTATAGTCCCTGCTTTCCTAAATGTAGTCTTTCATCTTAAAATATGATCTACATTGTCTGTTCATAAGTACAAGATTTACTTGCCTCCACTAAAAATCCCACCTTGAATAAGACCAATTCACTTTGAAAAGTGAATTATACAAAGTGATTGGGACTGCCTGAATTGGTCTTATTCAAAATGAGTTTTTTCAGTGGAGACAAGTAACTCTTGTAGTGTCATATGTCCCACTCTTTGTGTCATATGCAGGTAAGATGTTTTCTTCTACTAACAAAAAGAAGAGATTAGAAGTACGAGATTACAAAAAAATATTAAAAAATAAAAAATCCACAAACACTGCTAAGAACACCTTTTTACTTTTATTTTTTCTCCCTCCCCCCTCAATAATACTTTTAGGAATATCCTCTTTCTTGTTATACACAAACACAGGGAAAAAAATCTTCTGTGAAGAACAGACCTTCCTTTTTTATGTGAATAACTCTATGGGCATGACCATTTATTTGGCTTGAGCTGTCAGAGAACATAATTACACTTGAAAATGCTCAAGATGAAATTCTTGGCAAAGAGTTAAAATTATATGTATGTATAAATGTATATATATATATAAAAAGAAATAGCAGAAGTCATCTGATAAGTAACAGGAGGTACAGGGAAGAGAAGGAAGAATTTAAAAATTAAACCTCAGTTTTGCAGTAGCTATAAAATGACTTACACATGTGTGCAGGCAAATATAATAGGTACAGTAAAATGAGACTCCTGCTATGTCCCTGCAGGCATAACTCAAGATCTATGTCTGGAAGAGAATACACTAATCGAGTGGATAATTTTTACATTGAGTACTAGGGGAAAAAAAACAACCAACAAATCTTAATCAGATGAGTTCTGATTGAACTTTTGGAAGTTGTTATTCTCGTAAGGAGCAGCATATTCATCTGATTCCATGCTGTATCATGCCTCAGATGCCTCAGTGGACCAGTCTGTTGAGACTGTTCACTTCAGAGCTGTAAGCAGAAGTCACTTCAGAGCTGTGAGCAGAAGGACAAAAGAAGCTTTCACACTCCTTGCCCCTCTCAGAAGCCACTCTGAGACCATGGGATTTGATGCTGCTCCACTGCAGCAACCTAAGAAACACATCTGTGGGTGCACACGCCTGGGAAAAACACCACCACAGCTTAATCTGCTAGACTTTGTCAGTTAGAACTCTAAATGTGATTCCCAGCAATGTTTCTCTAAGTTTCCAAGCACTATTTCCCAAATCAAAATTAAACAAGAAGCTGGAACAAGTCTCTGCAATCGATTCATATACACAGAAATTTCTGTTCTTCATTTAAACAAGACTGAACAGTTGCAGTGAAGTTTCAGAAGAATATTAGAGACCACAGGCTGATGTGTGTTACCATGATAAAAAATTATTAGCTCATTAATTCCAGGCACTGTATTCATTTCAAAACCAGCATACAGATTTAATTTTGCAAACAGATGCACTATTGCAGATCTGAACATCACAGAGATTAGCAATTCTCTTCACATGCAGAGAACAGAGGCAGAGGAACCCAGGAAAGAATTACAAAACATAGTGTTAAGGTCCACTCTGATGATGAAGGTAAGTGACAAAACAAACACACATACGGTTCAATGCAAAACCAATTATGCTAAGGACTATAGTTAATTTGATTGTCCTTACTAAAAGGAAAAGAAAATAAAATAGCAATAACAGAGTAAAATAAAAAAGCACAATCAAATACTACCACCAAGAATTTTAGGTCTTTTAGGTATCCAAAGTGTGAAAAGCCCTCTAAAATACAATAGTAAAAACTCCTCATCTGAATAAGATAGGAAGAAGCAAAAAAAAACTCACCAACCAACAGACCAAAAAACAATACATCCAAGATAAAACCAAACACAACAAAACCCAAACTCTGGGGTTTTTTTTTTTTGTTTGTTTTTGTGGTTTTTTTTTTTTGTTTGTTTGTTTTCTTTTCTCTCCTTTTTTTTTTTTAAATTTAATTTTCTAATCTAGTAAATATATAATATATATAATTAGGAAAATAGGTGTAAAAGAACCTTAATCTGCAAAAAGGGCTAAATCTCACAACAGTTACCTTGTGAGTCTAAAACTCAGTATCTATGAAGAATTTATCACTTTGATATGTACCTCAAAGAGTTATAACCAGATTTGTTATTTCAATATTCCTGATATGGATGGTCAGAGTGCAGGATCTGTTCAGATCATCTTCTTTGATGTCCATCTCTCCTTGAAAAGATTTTTTCAAAATTATAGGTCCAATCTCAGGTTCAAGTCTCTTAGAAGCCTGTTATTAACACCACCATTGTGTTCCTCAGTGCTGTCATTTATAAGCCAATCTATGGACATCTCTTCTGTGAAAGATGAAGCAAATTGTACTTTTTTAAGTGCATGCTTTTCTACAGTCTGTTCACATGAGAACTCTTAAGTGGATGAACACCTCCTTTACGAGATAAGATCACTCCACAGATTCAAAAGCTGATTGAGAAATAATGCTGTAATGCCAAAGACTAATTCAGTATGATGAGTTTAGGTCTTTTTAATTTATTTTTCTGTAATTGCAAAAAAGGGCAGCAATCTATTTCCAGTAAGTCAGGAAACATTTTGTTATTTTCAAGAACTAACATACCTATGATATTTACAGCAAAAGTAATAAGCATGTGTCTCTTAATCCACTGTTAATATTGTCCCAGTAGAAAAGAATAATTTTAAAGCTTCATGTACCGCTACTTTGCCAGAGAAAAGGAAGCATCTTACATTGCTTTTTCTGTTGCACTGCTGGTTTTGTAACTTCCACACATTATATTTAGTCTATAAAACTGTACACAATTAAAAACTTTGCATAGATATAAATATTGATCATAGAATCTTGGAATGGTTCAGGTTGGAAAGGATCTTAAGATCACCTAGTTCCAATCCCCTGCCCTGGGCAGGGACACCTCTCCCTTTGGTCATAACCCACAGTTAGGGGCCCATCACCCATCCTCAGGGAGAGTTCCAGACTCTCCAGCCTATCATTGACATAGTTACACCCCCACCCCATCTGCCTGGCCTATCTTTCCTGAAGATTCTGTAAGTTTCCATTCCAACACTAAAGTCACAGAAGCCACCCCACCATGCTTCCATGATGCCAGTAGTATCATATCCCTGTATATGTGTGCACATCTAAGGGTGTTTGTATAGAGACGTATGAGCTGAGCTTCAAAGAAAGACGATTCATTGGCTGGAGCTGCTGGAGAAGCTCTGCATCACTTCAAGCACTCGTTATAGGTGCTGGCAACTGACTGGTAGTTTTGGGATGGATCAGAGTCCCCCTCCCCCGACACATCTAGTTTAAAGCTGCCTTGACCAGCTTGGCAAGTCTCCTACCAAAGCAGCAGTTCTCCTTCTTCGTCAGACTGGCCCCATCAGCCTCCAGTAGATCTAGCCTTCCAAAGCAAATTCCATGGTCTAAGTAACCAAACCCCTGACTATGGCACCACCCCTCTAAGCATTTGTTAACCTGCCAGATTTGTCTAGTCTAGTTGATATATACTTCATATATATATGTACACATATATAGAAGTGAAAAACATAAAAGTGCTTCAGAATACTTCTGAAGGCTCATCAACAGTTCACTAAGGCAGACACTATTTTGCTAAAATTGTCAAATACTTACTGTGAAGATATTGAGCAATGTTTATTATCCATTCATCTGTTAACTTCCCAGCTTTTGTTATCTTTGTACACTTCAGCTGACTTGAAAGATCTCTTGATTCAATCCAACAAATGGTGTCCTCTTTGTAGCTATAGTCAAGTGTCAAAATTGCAGATCCTTTTACAGGTGTTAAGGCAGACATTTTGCTTCCATTAAGGTGTAATACCTCAATTGTTTCTGAGCTTACAATCAGAAGGAGGGATGGTCTATCAGCAGGCTCTAAAAACAAAGTAAAGAGAATTTAAAGGGTTAATGGACTGTGTTTACCATATGTTTTCAATGTAATTTTTAATGTTCTTACCTGCATGTTTTAAGAGATATAACAAATTGGTTTTGTTTTTATTTTCATAACTATCATATATTCCAAATTACTAGTCTATTTTATCCTGTTGTTCTAATGGCTCACATCATTAAAGAAAATTAATTACTCTAGCCCCACAGCTTCTGTTTAATTCCAAGTACCGTTATTGCAACATTTTTCATGCCTATGTCATAAAATGAAATGCAACTTGTTCAAATTACTTCTATCTAGACTGCTAGCATTTTTAAAGAGTGAAGAACAGGAAAAGCTGCAGAACATATCAGTACACACTTCCCATATTAGAGTGTATATAATAAGACATAAACTGAGGACTGGATGCTGCTGAAAAAATAAAACCCAATCTTACAAAATCCCAATGCAATGAAACATGGCTACATCATAGAGATGATGGGCCTATTACCATGCATTATCATGGGGAAAGCACCATGCAATGGAGTTTCCCCACAGCAGAAAGGGAACAGAGAACGTGTCTTTCCACTAGGTTACTATTAATGCTACAAAAAACAAACAAACAAAAATATGAAGAAGCAACTCATATTAAGAGATTACATGCAATATAAGCATCACATTCACCTGAATCACATTGCCTAGAAATCCTGCTAGTAATTTATAAACATATTTGAGCAATGTGTGAATAGTGAAAGAAACAATAATACCCCAATAGTGAAGAATATGCATCTTAAAATACAGAATGTTCCAGTTCAAGTTAAAACTTTAAAGAGTTACATTATCCACACAAATGAACAAACAATTCTCATTGAGACAACATATTCTTAGCACTATGACGAGTGCTACTTTGCACAAAGGCAACTGTTCTTGTTTTAGGTGCATCTTAAATTGTGTTTAAGACACAGGATAGAGAAACTGCTTCTTGAAAAACCTCCTTCCCATTAGGTGTTGTTCAACATTCGTAGTTCTGCTCCAAAGACTGAGCTGATGCAGAAACTTACGAAAAGATTCCCTCTGAGAGAAAGATATTGTGACTCTAAAAACTGTTTCAGGTTTAACTGGAAGAACAGGTTGTCTAACATTGCGATGAGGTATGTTCATGTGAATCACTTAATGGAAAGCTGGCCTTTGCAACAGGGTCAACACCACTACAACATGTCTATTTGTCCCATTAATTCATTAAATGAAATAATGTTGTCAAGTGGGCAAACTTTTGGATGTTGTATTGTAGAAAATTACCCTAAACCATAGAAACTCACACTACCGTTGCAAGAATATGTGAAAAATATTTCTGTTGCCAAGTCAAGAGCTCTCACCTCAGTGGAATCTGCTTGTATTCAAAGGAATAAATCAGTGTTTAAATGCTGCATTGACATGTAGTACTTTCAATCAACATTATACCTAATGAAGTTTTCAGAATTTTACTAAGCAATTACAGCTGTCTTTATGGAGAAAAAAAACGCATAAATACAAGGATTTGACAAATAATACTTCATCAGCAAGTCTGATTAAAAAGAAGAAAATGCTTCAGTGAATAAAATACTCAGTGGTCTCACTCAAATCCACAAAAGCAGGCATTAAATTCTGTTCTTTGGTGCTATCTGCTTTTATTGAAATAGCTTTGCTGATTTTTTTTTATTTTGTTGTGTAAATAACTTTTTTTTTCCTATGAGGGATCAGCATGTATTCCTTCTAAAGTGGATTTCATTTAATCTTTTCCTATTGTTCCTCATTTCACAATGCATATTCTACCTTGTAACTCTCTAACTTTTTCTCTCCCTGGTAGATCTCACACTGACATCTGCAAACCTACACTTCTGTAGCATTGCTTTATGAACACACTGACTGTGCCCGCCAGCCTCACATTCACTTTCACTGATTTATGGACAACACAGTACAGTACAGGCTAGGCTAGGCTAGGCTAGGCTAGGCTAGGTTAGGATAGGATAGTTAGGGTTGGAAAGGAACTTAAGATCATCTAGTTCCAACCTCCCTGTCATGGGCAGAAATGCATCACCCTTGACCATGTCGCCCAAGGTCCTGTCCAGCCTGGCCTTGAACACTGTCAGGGATGGAGCATTTACCACTTCCTTGGGCAGCCTGTTTCACCACCTCAGTACCCTCACAGTAAAGAACTTCTTCCTTATATAAAACCTTAACATCCCCTGCTTCAGTTTACACCCATCAGCCCTCATCCTATTGCTACAGTCCCTGATGGCGAGTCCCTCTCCAGCGCATCTCCTCTTCAGATATTGGAAGGCTACTATGTGGTCTCCACCACCAGCCTTCTCTTCTCATTCTCATCCTTTTCTTTTTTTTTTTTCCTTTTTTAATTATCATTTTTTTTTACTCATGGAAGATATCTAACAACTGAAGAGACTGAACTAATTTCTGAAATAAGTCCTTGTGTTGTAAGCCATGAAATGAAGCTCCCCAGTCTTGCCTTTTCCAAAAGAGAAAGCAGTGGAGGTTCTTATTAAGTCGTTTTATTTGAAATTGGCCAGGTAAGTCCATTTGCAGTCAACACGTGGCTGAGGTACGTAAATCTCTCTTCCCCCCTTTCCTATCAACTTCTGCTACCAACCAGAAGAAGAAAGCCAGACATAAGAGCTTCTGTCTGTCAACAGCTCCCTCCAGAGACTTTCCACACTGAGGGGTACAAAGGGGTGTTTCCATCTTCATCCTGCTTATGTTTGGGGATTTTTTGCTACATCTAACAGCTCTGTGTTCAGCTCCCTTTCCACAAAATAACACTACTGCCTAATTCTGGGTTCAAACACTCCTTTCCCAACCAACAGCATTGTGAAAAATTCTTTATTATTATTTTTAATTTTATACTTTATGTCAGGTAAGATAGTTGCACCCTTTTTAATCTCTAAAAACTACAAGAGAAGACAGCTACATGGGAACTGTTTGCAGTTACCAAGCTAGCATGGTTGTTCAGTTGTCCCAGGTCGCAATAGAGAAACATACCCCTTCCTGCACTGTTTTAAACTGACCTGTTGAAAACTGCAACAAGGATTTAATACCTCATTGAACTCCAGAGAAAGGATGCATTTTAGTATTAATGTCTAAGAAATAAGGGAATTTTGAAAAAGAATACTGACAAGCCTCCTGAGCAACCGCTGTAATCAAACCTGGCTGCAGACAAAGAAATTGTGAGGACTCATGGCACTGCTAAGAGGTTCTGCTCAGCAGGCAATATGACACATTAAAAATACATATGCATTGTGGCAGAACTTATCCAGACACTAGATTACTGAGCTTGAAACTATATTTTTCAAGCAGCCCATACATGAAATAATTTAATGGATTGAATCAGTTATTGTATTTTCACAGTAGGGTAGGTAATCTGCATATTTCAGTGTTGCTCAGATAAAAGCTGATTTCATAATTATTGTTTTAAAAGAGTAAAATTATTTGAATGAAAAAATATACAACACCACCCCCCCCAAAAAAAAAAAAAAGTTCCTAAAAAAAAATAAATATTAAAAGCATCTTTCTGTATTGGAAAATGCATATGAAAACCAAAAAAGAAGATGAATAACAAAATCAAAATCATGTCTTCTCTCTCTCAAAAACTGCCTGTCTATTTCTCAAGAACAGAATCTGCAAAGCTTAAAGTTTAGTGGGCAGATCTAGGATGAGTTACGGTGAGCTGACAACAGCTTTTCAAATCATTGGACTTCATGTGTTTGTTTGGGGTTTTTTTTTTTTGTTTGTTGTGTTTTTTGTTTTTTTGTTTGTTTTTTTTTCTCATAGGAAAGATAAGCATTGAGAAGCTCTCTAATCCAGGGAATTTTTATGATTCATCCCTCTTGACTAAAATGAAAACATCTTCCTTTGAATTATGTTTAAGATAGAGTAGTGGAAAGGACGAAAGACTTGCATTTCCCTCCTACCTGATCTTCTCTAAAATACAGATCAATAAGTGATGTCACAATAAATCATGAATTAAGGCATTTTCCTCTGCCAGCAGCCCTACTTTTACTTAGGAAGAAAAGGTTCAGAAATACCTGCTATTTTTTTTTTCTTTTTGACTTTTTTTTTTCCATAGTGCAATGACATGAAATAGATAAAACTCAGAATTCAGTGCTTACAAGCAGCTTAAAACCCCTTCATCCTGAGGTATTCATTGTAAATGATAAGCACTTTGCCCTTACTAATGCAAGCATTGTATAAATATATGAAAAATGTTTTTAGAATGTTAAATGATGTGGACTGTTGCAGTGAATCCAGAGGAGTCTACAAAGATGGTCAGAGGGCTAGAGCACCTCTCGTATGAAGACAGGCTGAGAACTGGGCTTGTTCAGCCTGGAGAAGGCTCAAGGGAGACCGTAGAGCAGCTTCCAGTACCTAACAAACCTATGAGAAAGCCTGAGAGGGGATTTTTACAAGGGCAGGTAGGGATACGACAAAGGGGAATGGCTTTAAACAGGATGAGGGCAGATTTAGATTACATATTAAAATTCTTCACAGAGAGTGTGGTGAGGCACTGGCACAGGTAGCCCAGAGAAGCTGTGGCTGCCTCATCCATAGAAATATTCACAGCCCGGTCGGATGGGGCTTTCAGCACCCTGGTCTAGTGGAAGGTGTCCCTGCCCATTGCAGGGGATTGGATCTCTAAGGTCCCTTCCAACTCAAACCATTCTGTGATTCTATGAAAATACAGTCCAATTTAATTTTGAAATTAGTATTTGATGCTTATCCACAGTGTACCAAACAGTTGGGCTGATTTGTTTCTAAAGAATCAAAACTTGGTTCCGTGAGATTTTAGAAAACTCTGTCGTGAAGTTTCAGAGTCATGGAATATTTTGTAAATATCGGGAAAAGCTTTTTGCTTTAGCCATTATCAGTTTATCCAGCTTTACCTACATGACAAACGTTTCTTACCACATGGAATTTCTCTCTACATAGGCTATACAGATATAAAACACACCAGGAACTTTTGGAAGAAAGATTTCTCAGTGAAATTCTTCTCAGCAAAAGAATTCTATTTGTGCCTTTTTGTTTCCTTAAACATTGTTTCCACGAAATGCAGGCCTTGCAAACTAGGCATACAAACTTGGTAAACAAAGACGTTCTAAAACTCTGTTCAGCAGAGCTTTATTTTGTTTAATTTTCACCTCAGATGAAGTAATTAACTGTTTCTGTATTCATAAAAGAATGTGTGGTTAAAAAGTCTGGGAAAAAACATGGTGTGCCCCCAGCTGTTTTGACAACTTTTTTAACATGCTTCCCAAAGGTACTGTGCAGCTAAACTTTCAAGCTCCAAAGTTATTTAAATGTGCTGAGGAAGAAAATGCAAAATTTAATGAGAGAAGGACCTTACCATCTTCCTAGCCAAGCATTTGGCTGCCTGAAGGATATGAAAAAGAGTAGCTTCTCTGAACTTCTTTGCTAATTGTACCATACCACATGCAGAATGACGGTTATGCAGGCATGGGCTCTGAGGCTGTGCTAAAGCGCTGGGGGGTGTTGGAAGGAGATGATCTTAAGGTCCCTTCTAACCCAAACTATTCAAAAATTCTGTAAGTCAGGACCAGTGAAGCAACACAAGCTGCTACAAGTCACTGCAGCTCTTTCAGAGCTCTGTGATAAAAGTACCTTCATTACTGTACCAGGCACCTTTTTGACCTCTGTGCCCTAGGAAGTATTGGACCCAAATATTCACCATATTGATAATTTAATCCAGCAGTAATTCAAGGAAAAGTTGTGTTTACACAAAAATATAATGCGATGAGCAACACTCATCTTGATTCGTGCTGTCCTGCAGTGATTTCTCTGATTAATGAGTAGTGACTCTACTCTGAAATTGCAAGAAAAGTTGAAAACTACTCTAAAATAAGCATAATGAACTATTAAGAAATACAGAAGAATCATTCTTGTTAATCTGATTCATTTCATGAAGACCATCCTGCCACTGACAGCTCACTGCAACACTTAGTTGTTACACATACTGCTGGATCTAAGAGAAACTCAAAGGCTCATCTCAAGCCCAGTACCGGTACCATGAGGATTTCCTGATCTAGAATTGCATTACTGGTTATCATGTAGTGAAGGAAGAAGAATATTAAAATATTTTTACTTTGTGTGGACTTTCTTATCTTATAATGCTTCGCTGTGGATTTAAAAAAAAATTCTCAACTATTTAGCGTGGATCAATATAAAAATTGGTACAAGCAGTAAATAATCTGTAACTTATACTGTTGCTCAAATCAGAACATATTTAGCATGCTCTTTATGTGAGGAAGCCTCAAAAAAACCCAGGAGACCTTCTTAGTTTCTGATGGCAAAATATATACAAAAAGGAAGACTTAAAAAATATATAGCAAACACAGGTTTATGCTTGGGTGTTGAATCGTTGTGGATATTGGTGAATTTCTTAAAGAAATTTTGGGAGGTTTTAATATAAAAGTATTGTAAATTTAATATACTGAATAATAACATACTGCGTACAATATCATTTCCTTAAACATAATTCACTGATTTCCTTAAATACCTAATTCGTTTTTACTAATGAAAATATGCAGTAAGCAATAAAAAGCCCAGTATGAATATGTATATCACAAAATTCACCTCTTGGGATATCGAAGGACAAAGCAATCTCCTGTCTTTTTTATCCTAAGAGTACAATTACCTCACAATCATTTCCTCTGTCTATTCACTATCTCTGTTGTCTTCGCAGCTTAAACAGCCTATTTTGTTTGTGTGAGGAAAAAAAGCTTTGATTTATTTATTTATGAATAGGAAAACTGGGAACTCTTCTAATCTTGGCTGAATTGAGTCTTTCACTTTAATGAATAATAATCATATAATAACTTCTAACATTTTCCTTGGAGTGCTGTTGTAATATATGAAAAGTTTTCCAAAGGTGGTTGCATGGCTCTTCATAGTAGAGTGAAGTCCACCTCTTATGGGTCTGTCTGTCTATCTTTTCATATGTATCCTCTAGATAGGACAAAACCACAAAATATTTTAATTACGGTAAAAAGATGTCAAAACTTACTATTTTTGGCCTTGCAGGATTTGTTATCAGGCTGAAGTACATAACCCTCCACACAGCTGCAAGAGTATGATCCGTCTGTATTTGCACACATCTGGCTACAGCTTCCATATGTGTTACATTCATTCAAATCTGAAGGGACATTAATGAAATGTCATTTATGATAGGAAATAAAAAAAAAAAAAAATTCAACAATAAATCAGAATTCTAAGAGAAAAGTTTAAGTCATTAAATCACTACGGTATGATGCCCTATGTTTTCCGCTTCTCAGCCATGACTTCATCGCAGATGCTGGCTGTTGAAATTACTCCAGTAACCAAACAGAAGGCTAGGAGTTTTCAAGTTTAATAGCCATTAATTTTCAAAGATAAAATCTTCATTTTTTTGAAGTAGTATCCAATGTCTACATCATGCTAGGGTTCTTGTTTAGTATTAGAGACCACTGGTTATCAGGATTGATGAATGAAGCAACATTTCAGGAATGGGAATTTTTTATTATCTTTCTCAACCTATTTATGCTGGCAATGTCTTATATTTCCTTAAATTAACTGTCACAGTTTCTACATTAAACCATCACCCACTGCATCAAAACCTATATATTTCTCTAAGAAATATAAAGAACAATTTTCTCAACTAGGGTACATGGGCATACCATAAAATCAAGATATGCTATTTAACAGTGGTTGAGGCTTTAAATTGACATTTTAAAAAACTGCTGTTGAAATTATTTCCTCAGATATATTTTTAATCACAAAACATGACACCCATAGTGCAAAAGAACTTATAATAAATTACATTTATGAAGAATCTGGCTTAGCACCATTATTTAAAGGAGTGACTGGTAGTGAGCACATACATAAGACAAAAGAACTCCAACATGATTATAAAAAGAGAAAAAATAAAACAAGAAACAAATACCTGGATAGAGAAGTAAGAAGTCATATATTTAAAAAATGGAAAAGAACACCAATTTCAGTTTGCAGTTAATTACACAAAGTCACATTCCCAGCTAAGTTGCATGATCACAGAGTGTTCATTTATCAAATTCTAATCTAGGTGTGACGTTATGGAAATGAGGTGAAACACTACAAGATTTACAGCATCTCCTGGTAGCCCAGTCTGGAGAGCAGCTCATGTGAATGAGCAGTAAGCTTGTTTGAGCAGGGCAAAATGCTTCCCATCTCCTCCAGCCTGGCTGAGGATGCTTTCCTTTCAGTAACTTAAGAATACCTGCTGCTGGGTCACAGGAGCACCAAAGAATCAGGAGTGAGGCCTGACTCTCATTTTGGAGAGGCACCTCCTCCGCCTGCCTGCCCTAAAAGCCCGTGGTCACTCCCGACAAACACCTTTGAAGACAGGTGAGGAAGTGGCTGTGCTGGACAGCCTGCCCTTGGACAGACCCCTGAGCCAGCTCACTATGTCTAACAACCACTGTTAGGATACCTGGGTGTTAAAGCCACAGTGTATTTCTTGTTTACCTGTGCAGCTTCTTCCATCACTGCTTGTTTCATACCCATCAGCACAGTAACACCTGGAGCCACTCCTGGTGATGGCACATTTGTATTGGCAATTCATCTGTTGGCATTTGGGTAGCAATTCTGCAAATAATATCAGTTACAGCAAAATGTTACTAAACATTTTTATTACTGCTAAATTGTAAATTTTACAAAATTTTTAGTATATTCACCACCATTTACATTGGCGGTTTTTGGAAAAATGTCACATACATTACAAAAAGCTTGCTTTGAAAATTGCATTTCAGCAAGTTAATAAATAGGAATCAGTATTTTCTTGCTATCAAAAGTTGCTCAGAGGTTTATTATTGAGATCTACTGTTCTCTGCTTAGACATCAATTTTATGCAAATCAGTCATTTTCAGTCAAAGCAATGATTTGAAAACAAAAAAAAAAAAAAAAAACAAGCCAATAAACCAACCAACCAAAAACCCCAGCAAAGATAAAACAGTGAGATTATACCTATAAAAACCAGCCAAGGTTACAAGAAACGTTTCAAAATCTATGTTTTTCCTATTTCTCATATAAATTGATTTTCTATCTTTTTAAAGCTTGTTTTGATTTACTGATACACATATAAACTTCACAGCAATCAATGGGAACACATTCTGTCTTAATACTTTAACACCGGACATATAAAGCTGGATAAACAGTGGCCATTATATATGTCATTACTACTGAAGTCTTTCCTAGAATCCATTGCTTAAATAAGTACCATCAGCATGACACTAAAAACCAGAAGAAATATTGTAGAAACATACACTGTCATGTTTTCAAGCATGAAACCCACCAAGCATAAACACACCACAACCCAAAATCTCAAACACTTCTCAGGGCCAAGCTGTATGATGTGTATCAGTAGTTTTACAGATAAATAAAAAAAATAAAAAAAAAAAAAAAAAAAATTTTTTTCCTCCAGGAAAATAATAAAAGGATTGAGGAATATAGCATAAGGAGTTGATTTCAAGATATTTTTCAATTCTTTATGCAGAAAATAACCTCTAAACGCACAAGAAAGTTTCTGTTACAAAATACATAATACCTAATACATTCTGTTACATATATAACTGGGTATGTCATAACAAAAAAGAGAAATCTGTGTTTTAATATGTGGGCAGTTTTAATTCACCTGATAATTATTCACTGAGTTCTACTTGGGAGTAGAATGAAAATGAGTATGAAGAAGAGTCTGCATCAACATTTGAGCTGTGGGGTTTCAATTCTGGATACCTGCCAGTGTCAAAATAAAGCTGAAATTCTGGGAGAAACAGTGCCTGGATGTGGCTGTCAGATAAAGCTATTACTTACTAAAATGCAACTATTCTAAAAAAGAGAGGATTCACAGTACTACATCAGGGCATTCCCTGGAATTCTGTAATCTATAGACTGACTAGAGGCTGAAACACCATCCACTGTCTAAATCTGCCCTTTTTCCAAGTGTTTTCTGGGTTATTTCTCTGCCCTTTGTGCCATGGTGAATAGGAAGATGACATATTTTTTGGCCATATCTTGCCTTATTTGTTTCTTGTCCCTAGTCCAGTCCTCAAATTTGTTTTAGCTTTCCAAGAACAAGTCCCAAGCAGAATGCACACCAGG
This sequence comes from Bolborhynchus lineola, assembly GCA_025448015.1. Classification (NCBI taxonomy): domain Eukaryota; kingdom Metazoa; phylum Chordata; class Aves; order Psittaciformes; family Psittacidae; genus Bolborhynchus; species Bolborhynchus lineola. The sequence continues at coordinate 33,152 of JAOEHX010029939.1, forward strand.
TTACCTAAAGGTAACCTCACATGGGACTGCATGCTGAGGTGGGGAGCTGTAATCAAAGCTGATAAGGTGGTATCTGTTTATTTAATATTTCTATCTGTACAAAATCAACATCTACATTAAATTTTCTAAGCAAACATGGATCAATCATCCTCTACAACCTATAATTGTCTTCCTTAAATATTTGTCTGATGCTATACAGTCAGGAGCTTTTACTGGATGATAACTATTCGACTCACAAACAGACTTGGCTCCTTTGCACTCTTTCCATAATGGATGCAGATAGCCAGCAGCTTAAACCAGAATAGTGGGAGCTGTACACAGCCAGTGAAGGCTGCTGGAGAACAGCAACAATAAATTAGCAAGTGATAGCCATTATAGGAAAATTAACAAAACCAATCAATCCGCTCATATTTTTTCACAAAAACTGATGCATTGCATTGATTGTAAATCATTGCAGGGTGGCTTTTAACAACAAAACAGTTGCATTTTCCTTACAGTAAATATAACTGAAGTGCTGTGAATACACCAATCCTGCCAAAAACATTTCTTGTCACACATCTCAATCTTCATTTTTTCTGCACCTTTTTATTCTTCACACTGTCTCTCACAACTTCATTGATGCCCTCATCCAATCTGCTGTATTTTAGAAAGGGTTTCATTTGAAGAGGTATTCTACTTACATTTCTTTCCCTTACATAAGTCTTTCCATTCACTTTACTGTGCATACTGTCTGATCGTATCAGTTGATTAACAAATTAATTTCAAATTTGCTTTCTCAAAATGCATGCTTCAAGGTCCATTGCCAATAATGGCTTCAGACCATTAAAACTGGCCCAGTGAGAAAACAAAAATATTTTCTCTCCTTTTAACCAGCTAGGAAAAGAAGCAACCTATCACTTGCCTCAAGTTTCACACTACAGCTACTTTTACCTGGAGGATAAGAGCAGCCAGGGGAATTTTTCAAAGAAACCAGACTTTCCCACGGATCCACTTAAGAAGCATTGTGGACCACCATGCTTCTGACTTTGAACTAACATTCCCACTCTCCCTCCTAAATTATCCATCAGATTATTAAAACTGTAAATTGCCACTATCCACAGCTCCAGTGAAGAGCTTTCTTACTACCTGCTTGAGAGACACCTTCGTGCTCCAGATTTTTGCTCTATTATTGATCTGCTAAACCTGCTAGGTGAATCCATAAGGTAAAAAGCACAAAATACAATGACATCGAGGGCAAGCAAATGGAATGGCATGGAATGGAATGGAATCTAGACCTACGGTGGTCATTTAGTAAAACTTCCTGATCACTTCAGGGCTGACCAAAGTTAAGATATGTTATTCAGGGCGTTGTCAGATGCCCTCAATGCACAGAAAAATATAAAAAAAAAAAGCAGTTTGAGCTTTAGCTTATACTAGCTATTTTGTCTTCTTTATTTTAACTGATCCTGAAAACTTGTGAAAAAAGACAGAGTTTTTTACTCTCTGGGAATATCTGAAATATTGAAGGACATGGAACACCATGTATACATGCATGATTTGGTCAGATTTATAACAGGTTTCTTAGGAATAGGTGAGGAGGCAAAGAAAACTCATGAAGCAGAACCTCATGATTTTTAATGCTACAGAGAGGGAATTAAGTAGATATAAGCAGGGACACTCATTTCTTGTCCTTCTTACCTTGCTTTCAGATCCAAGCAAAATTCTGCACCTACTGTGGTTTCCTTTTCTCAACATGAAATGGTTTACAAAGCACGTAGACAGTGGAGAATGAGCATCACTGAGCTTTCCACTTTTATCACAGCTACAGAAAACTCCGAATTTGTCGAAGCATGAAATTTCTGCTGCAAGATTTAAAGTAAGAAGCTGCACTGTTGGAAAGCAACAGGAAAGAGCTTTACAGCTCACAGGGAGACCCAAAGTTCAAGACTTGGAGCTGCACAGCAAGCCATGAGATTTGCAGAGATACAACATAGCAGAAGTGGTTCTAAGTACCTTTAGGATGCTCTATCTTCTCAAAGCCTAGGGCATACTTTAATTCATCCACCTCGGGTTTAGGTCATTGTGTTTGGTGTTTTCTTTTTCCACAGGAGATATTAAGGGCAGCTCTTTTTTTATTCCCTCCATTCCCATGAATGAGCCTCTCTAAAGTGCTCCAAGTCCAGCCACAAAAGCACCCCTCCTTTCTCAAAGACATTCAAGTCAATATTATGCTACCTGACTTCCAAATTCCTCTAACTCACAGGTATCTAATCCCAAAGAAGAGTAGTCAACCCGGCAAAGATACTGCTGATCTCATTTCCCCAAAATTATGTACTTTTGACCATGACTCAAAGCAGCTGCAAGTTTGTTGTTCACACCACTCCCACAGCACTTCACCCTAATAAAATCAAGGCTTCATTTACTCCTGTATTTAAGGAAATATACTGCTTATGACAGTTCATTCAAGATGAATGACATAAAGAACTATCTTCTCTGGAATGGCTTTTTAATGAAAGGATTAACCAATTGATCTGACTATCCTTTTTGTCAATTCCTACTGACCAGACATGGGACTCATACCACGTTCTTAAGCTTAGATGTTTTGTCTGTTTCTGCTAACAAAAAAAAAACAGTTCAGTTTGCAATTTCTCAATACTGTAAACTTTTCTGGCTCTTGGGACTATCAAGCAGTACAGAAATTTATGAAGATACCTCAGGTAGCTTTGCCTTTCCTGGCAGGGTGAAAGCGGACTAGATTCACACCTAACAAAATGTATGTGGGTGCCATTATTTCTGAGACATGTGGATGATAATAAGGCCTTTTGGCTGTAGTAGGTTACCAATTATGCTGTATAAGCACATCTGTAATATATAAGTCCTGTACTGCTCTTTTTGTAATGTGCTGGAGAGTATAGACAAATTTAGAGCAATCTGTAAATTACAATTTACTGATTACATAATTGTCATGGTTTAAGCCTAGCTGTAACTCAAGCAGTTTGCTCACTCATTCCCCCCTCTTTTTCCCACCCCCTACTCCCAGAGGGATGGGGAGGAGAATCAAAAGAACATAACTCCCACGGGTTGAGATAAGAACAGTCCAGTAACCGAGGTATAACACAAACCACTGCTGCTACCATGGATAATAATAATGATAAGGGAAATAACAAGGGAAGAGAATATAACCACTCATCACACGCCAACAGATAACCAGCCCGACCCAGCACTGAACCCCCCTTTTCCGGGCCCCTGCCCCCAGTTTTTACATCATGGGCATGACGTGCTGTGGTATGGAATATCTCTTTGGCTAGTTTGGGCCAGGTGTGCTGTCTCTGCTTCCTCCCGGCTTCCCCTCCTCCCTGGCAGAGCATGAGACTTTCAAAGTCCTTGGTCAGAGTAAACATTTGAGCAATAACTAAAAACATCGGTGTTATCAATGCTGTTCCCAGGCCAAAAGTAAAAACCATAGCACTGCACCAGCTACTAAGAAGAAGAAATAAATGACTGCTACTTTGGAACCCACGACAATAATGTTGATAATCATCAATGATACAGAGCTGGAGTAAATAAAAGAAATTGCCTGAAATGTACCAGTTCAAAGTTCAAGATAATATGCCTAGGGCATAAGAGCAGAGCTTCTGCTGTCAGTTCAGGACTTCACAATTTAATACCACAAAGGATCTTTGTCAAACAGTTCATAAGAGAATGACTATTGGCTACTGGTGTGATATTGCCTGGGAAAAATGTAAATGGATCACTGAGAGCACTGGGATAAGTCTTTTCCATAAAGAAAGTGTTAATATCAAGGCCCAAGATGCTCATGAGCTGCCTTCTTCCAAGAGGCAGCTGTTTGTGGCTGCATCTGTCCCAATGGATACCTGGAGGATAAACTCAGATTTTAGCAGGATCGGAGAATGGCCTCAGAGATTAGCAGGAGAACAGAGAGCTACAATCTGAGGGGAGACTGAAAGGTTTTGTGTTGATTAGTGCTAGGAGAGAAAAAAAGGAGAGGACTGTCTATGAATGTATCAGAGGATCAACAGCAGGGAAAGAGACAATTTAAACTAAAGGGCTATTGGCAGAAGTACAAATGGGTATAAATTGCCCATTAATAAATCCTGGCTCAATATGAGAAGGTTCTTAGCGATTACCATAATCAGGTTCTGGAACTCCTCTTTGAATTGGAACAGCAGGCCCAGAAAATAAATAAATGCTTTTGACATGGATCATGATAGATTCATGAAAGACAGCATATGGAAAGGCCCCTGAAAAAACAGAAGCTGTGTTTGTGACCCATGAGGTTCCTTCTAATACTATATTCCTCAAGCAACAATGTATCTTATGCTAAAACATCATTGCTCATTATGGAACTAAGATTAATCCTTTTTTGCTTGTCTCTGGAACACACCCAAAGGAAAACTTAGAGGAGCTTGTAACAAAAGCAGTCTCCTGATTGTACTCCACTCATATTCTTTTTTCTCTTAAATATTCACATTCTTTCTGGCAGCTTTGTGTTTCATGAATTTACTTGATCTTATCACTGTGTTATTCATTCAGTTTTTGTGATTCAATATTCATACACTGATGTCTAGACTATTCTTATCACACATATGTTGTAAGCCTTATTTTTCTTTTCTAGTTCATTTTCTGAGTTTTTGAAGTACAATCCTCTTACAGATTAGGCTCTTTAATGTAATCTACCTGAAGATTTTTGTTTGTTTGTTATTGTTGATGTTATATATGCAATATACAGTTGGCTTCTCCAGGTGAAAAAGGTAGCTTGATTGATAGAATTCACTCACTGGACTGAAATAATACAGCATGCTTTTATCTTATATTTGTTGGTTATTTTATTAGTTTTGACAACCTTACTATTAAAAAAAAAAAAAGGGGGGACAAAAATGTAATGAACCTTGTCATACACCTCAGCCCATAACTCTGCTATGGGAGATATACTACTGAAAAAGAGATATGGAAATCAGAAGTCAGATTCATAACCTTACAGTCCCGCTATGTGTGACCTCAGTCAAAGTTCAGAAGAGAAGCAGGAGTCAGATTTCGGAAAATTTGCAATATGTGTCTGATGTGCTCCATTATACTCAAATTAGGGGGGAAAGAAAGGGAACACCTTAGGCTAGCAAACAAGATTCCTGTTTGCCCTTAGACAAGTGCTTAGATGAACATGTCCTCCACCTGTTTTGAGTTTCCCCATGGCTGACCCAGGTCAAGCTGCAGTCTCTGTGTCCAAGCATTATCCAAGTCACATCTGCTTCACAACTCATAGTAAGGAGGGTTGGAAAAATACATGAATAAAATTGGTAATTACTAGCTCCTAAAATAATAAGGCATTCAGAAAAACTGTCTAAAATTCAGATGTGGTAAAGACTGAGACATTTATGGTTAGGGTCTGCAAGCCAGCCTCCAGCTGTTTAGCCACAGAGACCCATTAGTTCCTGAATTTTCCCTAAACCAGTTAATGGATAAAACACATTGACAGCCTTTGGAAATACTACAACCATCAGACAACAGAGTCATGCTCAAATGTGCATTCTCTGAGCTCACAAAACTCCCTTTTTCCTCACAGTATTAGTTCAACATGAGAACAACCTATACTGCATAAGATGCAGTGACTTGCACATCCTACAGGAAAATGCATGAGGTGTGAATACCCCTGAGGCTGAAGGCACACCTGAGTAATGCAGACTCCCATCTCCAAAGCAAGTGCTAAATCACAGAATCATAGAATCATAGAATAGTTAGGGTTGGAAAGGACCTTAAGGTCATCTAGTTCCAACACCCCTGCCATGGGCAGGGACACCTCACACTAAACCATATCACCCAAGGCACTCTCCAACCTGGCCTTGAACACCGCCAGCGATGGAGCATTCACAACTTCCCTGGGCAACCATTCCAGTGCCTCACCACCCAAACAGTCTTCCTCATATCCAATCTAAACTTCCCCTGTTTGAGTCTGAACCTGTTACTCCTTGTCTTCTTACTACAGTCCCTAATGAAGAGTCCCTCCTCAGCATCCCTATAGGCCCCCTTCAGATACTGGAATGCTCCTATGAGGTCTCCAAGCAGCCTTCTTTTCTCCAGGCTGAACAGCCCCAACTTTCTCATCCTATCTTCATATGGGAGGTGCTCCAGTCCCATGATCAACCTCATGGCCCTCCTCTGGACTTGTTCCAACAGTTCCATGTCTTTTTTATGTTGAGGACACCACAACTGTACACAATACTCCAAGTGAGGTCTCATGAGAGCAGAGGAGAGAGGCACGATCGCCTCCCTCGACCTGCTGGTCACACTCCTTTTGATGCAGCCTAGGATACCCTTTGCTTTCCGGGCTTCAAGTGCAACACTACCGGCTCATGTCCATTTCTTCATTGACCAACACCCCCAAGTCCTTCTGCACAGGGCTGCTCTGAATCTCTTCTCTGCCCAACCTGTAGCTGTGCCT
>JAOEHX010029943.1:19224-40594 GCA_025448015.1 Bolborhynchus lineola
GCAGCCGGGCGCGGGCCCCCGCGGGGCGGTGCCGTTAACGGCTGGTGCCGCCGCAGGAGAGGGTGTGCGCGGCGGGGCTGCGTGGGGTTTAGAAACACTTGGACCTTGAGGAGGACTCCTCTGAGGAAAATGCCTTGTGTTTGCCTGGCACAAAACCTAGGTGAATCTCCTTTTCCAATAAAGATTGTTAGCTGCAAATAGCTGTGTAATTCAGAAAACTTCTACGTGCAGCTGGGCTTCGTGAAGGAGAAATACTCTGCAAGAACTCATTGTAACACTGTAAATGAGAGATCACATTTTAAAGAATGAACTTAAAAATCGGGTATCTTTCTCCTCAGTTGCACCCTGCAACAATAATTACCATTTGTGACTCTGCCTTTCCATGCCAATAGCATCTTACCTCACATGACACACGCATTGTTCTCAAATGACATACTGGAGAACAAAGCAAAAATGCAGCAAGTGTGGAAACAGGATAGTCGTGAAAACAACAGAAAAAATCCGCTATAGTAGAAGCTGTGCTTGGAAACAAAAGTGCAGAAAGCATTGGAGCCTCCCCACATGCAATTCCTTTGTGAAGTTTCGTTAACTCTTGTGAAGTTGTAGCACTGCTACATACACAAAAATGTGTAGTTTCCTCTCTTTGAGGGGGAGGAAAGGTACTGAGCTTTGTTTGGATTAAGTAAGGATAGTGAAGCCAGAAAAGCTCATTGGTAACTAAAGACACACACTGATGGTTTACTGGAGCCACCGTGCTCTGTCTAATAGCATCATTTTCCTTAGAAATGCATAACTGAAAACTTCCTTTTGCTAGATTCGTATTTAACACACATTTAAAAATAAATACTTGATTTTCAAGTATATGCTGGTACAGAGGTCTATAAATCCTAGTATAAAACTGTATCTTTTATCCTTTATCTTTGGGGAAAATGAAAAGCAATCATTTATCCTCACCTGAACATTACACTTGAAGCCAAGATACTGTAGGTTATCTAAGTAAGCGTTTCACCCTTCACCCTAAAAGCTGATCCCAAATTCCACTGTAACACATATGTTGCTCAGATAGTGAAAGCGGAGATTAGAAGATTTGCTATGGATGCTGCAAAGTACATTTTGGGACCCAGTGCCCCGTATTGAACTTTAACGGATGATGCATAAATTTACTAAAGCCATGGAGGCTGGCAAGGGAAGATTGAAAAATACGTTTCAATCTCCCCTCATACATTTTATAAAATGCTGCAAATGCCCTGCTTCATCAAGGCCATGTCTTCTGAGATTCCACAGATGAAAAAGCACCATATAATAACTTTCTTGACCTGACAAATGGCTAAGAACTCCACTGTATCATTTATTTCTTTCAACAAATTAGTAGGACTAATTACTGTGTTTTCGGTTTAGAAGAGGCAGTTTTTCAGTTGTTTTAAGAGTAGGCATGTTAAGATTTTTACAGCAGTATTTTGCAGCAGTTAAACCTGAAATCAAAAAGTTTATTTTACCTTTAGAACAAAGAAGAAAACAAAAAAAAAGACCAAAAAAACGAACAAAAAAACCAACAGGCAATTAGTCAAAATTAATCCAAAAGCATAATCACCATAAATTAAAATTTGTATTTTTTTCTTGCCAAGAAAGATCAATTTATCAATTTCATATTCTGCTTGCAATTAGACACAAATGAAGATTTGAATGTCAGGCCTGTGGCTGTTCATTAAAATCGTTTCATGAACCCTGTGGTCTGCATAGTTAAAAATAAGAAATTGCCTTCCAAGGTGGTTAAGTTGTCCCATACCTTTATCCTTAACTTTGACAGTTTCCGCTCAGGGCTGGAGGCTGTTCATTCTGAAAGGCACAGCTCTTGCTAATGAACTGTTACAATCACACAACTTAAGCTAATGAATTTCTTATCCTCTTATGCAGATAAAAGTTTCTGTTACAAGTAGAAAGATCTCTGCTTTTTAAGTGGATTTGTACTTTGTATTTGGTGAAGGAGGGTTGGAAAGGATACTCCAGTGACCGAAATTCATTGTGTTTTTCTGTGTTACTGTGTAGCAATAAACAAATCATCACAGGAAGTGTGTAATGCTCCAAGGCAGAGCCACAGATCCAAGATCACGCGTGGGAGTATGAGCTCACACTTGAATGGATCAAGCAAGTCTGCAGAAGAGCAGGTCCTGTACCCCCTCATATCCTGGAATGACTAGGAAGGGGCAGAAAGGCTTGGTGCTGTGCAGAGGACCAGCATCCCACTAATGTGCAGCCCAGTGTGTAGAACAGTATGTCACTTCTATTTGCAAATCCTTTGTTTAAAGGGAAGTCACCCAGAGCACTGACGAATGGCACCAGTCTGGAACTCAAGAATGCTGAGGTGCTGTAGAACAGTATTGCGCACTTACATGGGGATCTCAGGGCATTTTGCAGCCATTTACCACCCAAGACTCACAGCATCACAGAGATATATTTCACCTAGGAAATAAAACCAAAGTTCTTCCACATGTCTTCTGTGGAAACAGTGCATTATCTCAAGAGCTGAATAGGAAATCCTGGACTCATTTTTAGCGTGTTGAAATGTGGAGGCTGCAGTCACAATACCAGGAGTCAACATCTGCCATAAGGGAAGTCATTCTGGCCTTGTAGAGGAAGTGGGGAGGAGGAGAAAAGAAAGAAGTCTGGACTAGAATATGTTCTCCTGTAAACAGGCTTGGAGTGTGTCAAAAGGAGCTTTGAATCTTGCTGAGGAGTTCACGGGGAAGTTCTGGGTACATGGTAATTTGTGCTGCCAAATTAGTCAGTCTTATGAGTACATAAAAAGCCTGCACATCTTTTTTGAGCAGCTTGCTGTTCTTGTCATTTAAAATATTTGAGGCTGAAATTGTAGGATGCCTTGACAATGTACAAGTATGTTTTCTTTTTTAATCTTGGGCCCAAATTCTTGTCCTAAGGTAAGCAGCTACACAGTGCTTTTTTCCCTTGGTTCTGCTTTGGAGGTGGTAAAGATGAGCTCATTGACTCCAGCAGGAGCTGCAGACCCCTATCTCTGAACAAAACAGCCTCCAGACTTGAAAGAATCAGATCACCTGTGAAAAAGAAGCTCTTGACAAAACCTTTTAATTCTACATTAGCTCCTTAAAGATCTTCCCAGAGCCTAATGTAAAGATGGAAGCCTGCCTGTGGCCTGACCCAAAGAGCACAAAATTCAACCAGAACACTTGCTTTATTTCAAAGGGTTCAGATCAAGCCCTGAAGGAGTTACCTGCAACAATCCAAACCTCAAAACAACAAGCAGGATAGGTGGTTTTATTTATTGTTTTCTGTCTGGTAACACGGAAACAAGATTTTCCAGTATATTTCTTGCTTTCTTACAGTTCTTCACAGGAGATTAGCATTTTCCCTAAATTTAGGGCTGGTGTGTACCCAAGGGTCAATAGAAATTTTGCAGTGGTTTTGCAGCTGCTCTGGACAGTGTTACCAAAACCTCCAAGCAGCTCAAAACCTTTTCTTCAGCATTTCACTTTTATTTGGATTATAAAGCTTTGCTCAGCTAATTCTGCTATGTGCCAGAATCCTGCAAAATCCTCAGAAAAAAAAAAAAAAAAAAAACTCTAGGAACTGCCCTTTTTCTATTGTCTCTTTCCAAAAGGGGCCCAGGTAGTGACTTGTGAGTTCTCTCTATACAAAGCAGAGAGAGGAAAAAAGAACTAATCTCCCCTGCCCCCCATGTCTGAGAGAAAGCAGGCATGCAGGAGAGTGTGGGCATCCTCAGCGAGAGCAGGTCTGGGGCAAGGGATGACTTCTGGCTGCATATCCACCACAAAGAGACCATGGCATTGACACAGCCTAACTGCACTCCTTCAGAGGGTACAGATTGAGGGGAAGTGACCCTTGGTGCCCCGCTTCTGCAGGGGACCTTGTGAAATAACTGTTGCTCTTCTCTTACTTCCTCCCTCAGGCAGGTCAAAGAAATTAACAATGAGAAATCTCTCTTTTACTTAGTCATTTGGAGAGCAAGGAAAAAAGACACTTTGTGCTTGAAAGGGATGAGAAGGAAGTGTAGAACCTTGACTATTTACTTCACTCTTGCGAAATGCAGTGTGGTTCCAAAACCAGTCCAAGGGTTCATTAATGGCAACACAGTGGGCATCAGCAGCAGGAGCTCTGGGTGAGGCTGGGTAAGTCTATCTGGGTTTGGTTTCTAAGAGGACTTACAAAATGATCCCTGCAGCTCTGTTCCCAAGAACCAGGAACATCAAGAGATTAATTGCTGTGCAACACCATTCCTTAATGGCATCTGATAAATTACTAGTGAAACCCAGTCCTAGGAGGAGGAGGAGGTTCCTGGGGGCTGTGGGAAGGAGAAGGCTGCTTTGGGGAACAGAAAAAGAAGCAAAAACAGTGAGGCCCACTTCACAGCTGTGTGAGCAATGTCTGCCCATCCTCACTGAAGTTCACAGAGTGCCAGACCTTGAACCCAAGGCCAGGCCTGAGTAAGCCTGAGCATCAAGGGAAACATTTCATGCATAACCCTGGTTCACATCTCTTGGCTGTTGAGGGCAGTAGGTAAAGCACACAGACTCAGTCTCTTCCTCTTCAAAGGAGTTTTAAATGTCTCTCAGATGCACTTGGGGTGAGTTGGGGCGGGAGGGAATGACCTTTGGATTTTCCCTCCAGAGGGAACCTGAGAAAATGACCTTTTGGCCCTTAGCTCCGCGGGTGCTTGGGAGAGGTCGGGAGGAATGACTCTTGGTCCAGTCTTGCTCTCCACAGGGGCTGGGGAGGAAAAGAAAGAACTCCAGGAATATGTGATCACGGGAATTTTTGTCTTCCTCTGAAAAAGGGGCATGTTTACTTCATAGCCCCTGTAAGAAAAATAACCTGCCACTGAGAAACAAGCCAGTGCACTTAAACCAAGAAAGAGCTTCAACTCTGTGACCTAGAAATCAAGGCAGAAAGTAAAAGCTAATAAATAAATAAATAAGTAAATAAAATAATCAGGGATGTCGCACAAAATCAAGGGGTGCCCTCTGAAGAGGTGTAATCAAGGCTCTGAGCCATCAGTTATAATGGTTTTGATTAAAGAAAGCTGTGCAGAGGTAATCTATTTTATTTTTAAATGGCCTGATTTTCCCTTGCTACTATCTTGGAGGCTGAACCTAGAACGATTTGAAGGAGGACAGGAAATGTTCAGTTAAAAATGGCAAGTGAAAAGGCATGCAGTCAATAAAAAAGAAAACCCTCATCCATTTAAGTGACTTTTGGGTTTTGATGGCACACATTAAAATTGGCTGAAAATAACAATGCTTTAGTAAAATAAAAGCATGAAAGACCTTCCAAATCCTGGCTGATCAAGCCACACAGTTCTTCTTCCACCAAATCTGCAATAAAATTTAGGAGTGGTTGTCAGACTGAGCAGGAGATGGGGTTCATCATATTCTGTGTACCTAGAAGCACAAGGAGCTTTATTTATTCTGTGTATTCTTCACAGTGTAAAACACTTAAAATAGAAGCTTACATCCTACATACTTTATATTTATTCACAATTTTGAACTTCTTCACTTGTTTCCCTTATAGGTGAAAGCTTCTTTACATCTGAAAGTCTTCTGTTCTTATATAGGGTCAAGCATATTGTCTTTGCTTGATAAATAAAGACAAATAGTAGAAAAGAACCTCAAAAGAGCCACGGCTGGAGTGGGAGGGGAGGGGGGTTTACATTTTCTTCCTCAAGAAGGTCAGATGTTTATTCAAGCCTATCCTAGCCTTTTGAACAGGGCATGGGCTCTGCTAGAAATCACATGAGAACAGCGCTTCCTGGAGAATGGAAGGGGTGTCCGTCTACAGAACAGCCGAACACAGAGAGCTCTGCTTTATTTAGAGTCTGACAGTACTTAAAAACAGGGTACAGAAACAAAGCCGATTTCCAAAATGGTTATTTGAATAAAGCGAGATGAATTCTTGTAATAACCTCCATTGTGTCAGCAAGAGTAAAGTGTGCGTTATTTCCTGCCAGTTATACACTACCCAGCACTGAGAGTTTCTTCCAGATTACTTACATGTTGGAAATGGGGGAGGCTGTGCCCTTACCTTATTTTTGAATAAGCTGCTTAAGATATTAGCACCTGGAAAAGCAAAAGGAAGCCAAAACTCCTACTAAGTGCACAGCTTTGGTTTGGTAAGTTACATTTGTCAGGATCCAGTCATCCAGTCAATGCTAAAAATAGGCCTCATCTTCACTTGCTGCTGGTGAAACTTTTGGGGAGGATAAACCAGCTGCTTGCAGTTGGTTTTATTTTGACACCTCTTGATGCTTCAGGTTCATGACTATGTTATTATCACATTCCAAACTTGACATAGAGACTAATACACAAAGAAAGAGGTATGTTTCCATGAAAAAATAAAACCACCATTGAGTAATTTGGCCTATAAAAGCACTGACAGCACATCTGCACCAGAGTCAGGCTGTTTGAAGTTGAACGTCTTAACCCTGATTCATAAGGATGGTTGTGAACACAAACACAGGCAAGATGCTGATGACCTCCTCCTAAAGGTAGACAACAGCACTAGAAAGTGCCTGCAGCTGCTTCCTCTGCAAAAACCATGAGCTGGAAATACCACTTTCCTGACAAAATACAGGAATCCAACAGACCTGCAAAGTACAATTTTTTGTAGGGGCTTAGAAATTATCTCTTTGCCACAATGAATGGGTAAAAGCTCATTGTGTCCTCCCATTCCGACTCGTAATTAACATTTGATTTCTAAACGCTTGGCAATCTTGTATGTTCTTTTCAGTAACAGCATGTGTTCTCTATTCATAGGAAATCAAAGTTGTATGATGTTTGCATTTCAGCAGCATGCTTCAGAGAACAAATTTAGCCATTCACAGCAGAGCTACTTTTAAATAACATTAAGAAAATAAGGAAGTCATGGCATACAGGACCAAAAGAAGTTACATTCTTCATATGCTAAAATTACTTTCTCAACATGCTGTCTCTTGCCTCAGATTCTAAGGTCTGGAGGTAAAACACACAATAGTCTAAAATAAAATTGCTTAACCCATTTGTGAGAAATAATATAATAGCACTTACGGGCTTGCCTGTATCCATCCAAACGATGGACCATCGCTTTCCCAAAGTGAGACTCACCCTCCCCAGCAACCTGGGAGCATCCTATCCAGCAGTCATCTGACACTTTTTCTGCAGTGAGAAAAATTTAGATCCTTTCAAAAAACTTCTTGCAAGATACTTACGTTTTGGTACACTGCCCATTATGAGTCACGGTTACAGGAAAGCACCCAGGAGTCATAAGGCCTGTGGTATTCTCAGGTACCTTGGTTATCTCTGCATAATGCTGAACCATGCTGTGTAGATACACCTCTGTGTTGCTCTTCAGGATGAAATCAGCTCCTCTAACCATGAGGAGAAACTGGGGAAAAAAAATTATTTATCTAGAAATAATGTCCTTTTTTTGTCCTCTTCAAGTAGCAGTTGTTTAGGTAGTAGAAAAGCCCTCTTTTGCAAGGTGTACAAAGGAGAAAATAGTCCACTCTATTGTCTAAAGTCACTTTAAACAAACCGGAATTCACCTCACAGTTTCTTACACCGATGCGGTGAGAAATGCACAAATGCCCTGGACACATCCTCATGCTTGTTAAGGATTGAGAAGCTGCTTGGTATGTCATCTACAGAGCTGGGACCTAGCTTAAGTTAATGGTTTGTATCCCAGCCTTGGCCAGTTTATGTGTATTCTTTACAAATTACACAAGGATCTCTGGAGCTCACAGTCATGCAGATGAAATATAAAGCCACTTAGTTTTTGACCTTGATGACTGAAAAATGTGTTTAGTAGATTAATATTAAGTGAGAAAAGGCAATGTGTGATGGAAATCCATGCCTTTGAAATCCGTAAAGTTCTTTCTGTTAACATCAGTGAGCTGTGGTTGTGTGGATATGTGCATTTGTGTGGACAAGATGGAAAATAGTAAGAAAAAACACAGTAGGATCAGAACACAAATACAACCACAACTGTTGTGCGGGGATTGGTTGCCGTGCCCTTGGCATGTGTTTTTTGTCAAAATACCACAGAGTAATGGCTCTTTGCCGGGTACGTATTATAGCACATACTAACACAGAAAGGGGAGGGGGCATTCAGTGACACATTCCAATTAATTTGTTAACAGGAGCTTCCTCATACTCATTACAGCTATTCAGCCATATCACTTTCTAAATCTGAAGACACAATTTTATCTGAGAGTCCATATGGCTTATCAGGAAACTGTGCATATAGAAAACTACCACAATCCTGAACCAAGATAATATTTATCTAATAGACCATAACAGCTTGGGAAGAGTCAATATGGTCTCTCATTTGAGCATGCATTCTGGTATGCATTCTACCTATCCAAACACAAGTCATTTACATTGCAAGCTATCTGCCTGGTAAATCCATGTTTAAGTAATTCTTATAATGGTGGATTTTTTTTTTTTTACAAGAGAGATTATAAAGATCACTTGAATGTACTGTAGTCCATGGACTAACTTGGAAATTACTGAGTATTTGCCTGATAGATTGTAATGGACTCTGATGGAGCTGTTGGCTTTTATCAGCTAAACTCATATTTTGATATGTAAGCAAATTTGAAAAGAAAAATATTTGCAGAATAATCAGGCAGGCTGCTCTGCCTGGCTTGCAGCATCCTGCCTGCTTTGAGTCACCAGGTTGACAAAAGGAGCAGACTCTCTGCTACCAGGGCCCAGATCTGGCAGAAATGAGCCATTACTGTAAATTCTCTTTTGTCCCTACAACTCAGAGAAGCCCAGGAGTATGAAGAGAAAAAATTGCTGGGGGTTAATGACTGAGGAGAAAGTGAAAAAGAACCCTGCTCACCTAATCCCGTAAAACTCTGTGGAGAATATCCTATGGTGAAGCTTTACTTACCCTGAGAATCCTGAGTGTGTCCCTGGCTGTGTGTTCAGAGAACCTTTAACAGTGTAGTTAATAGACTTAATCTTCCTCTCTCTATTTTCTGTTCTGTTTTTAATCTGTTGGAAAATAAAGAGAAAAATCGGAGAGAAAGCAGGGAGCATTGGAATATGGGAAAAGAAAATTAGTAACAAGATGTTAGGTTTTACTTCAGTGTTTGGATACTTTTCAAAGTGAAGGTTCAGAAAAATTTCAAGGAACACAGGTATTTTGTGAAAGACGCACAACATAATCTTTTTGACAGGTTTGTTTGTTTGTTTAAGGCAACATTTTTGGCAAACTACAGCCAAGGAAAAGCAAGTCTTCCTGAAGAGGGACTGTCCATAATCACAGTGGCCCCTCAACATGAAGTCTGAGAGCCCACAGTAAGAGGGATGAAGGTGTCTCTCCACTGAATGCGGAGGGACCCCACATGGTTGGTGTAGACTATGTGCCTGCTTCCTATATGACACAAGTTAGAGGAGAGAGAACCTACTCAAATTCTGATTTTTTACCAGATTCTCCCATGGAAGAAAAATGGAAAAGCAGCCTTGCAGTATTGGCCTCTCCAGCAATTTTCCATAAATTATCAAAGCAAATATCCCCATATATCAAAGGTTCACAGTCCTTTTAAGTAAATTGATTTCAATTATGTGTTTATACCATCTCCAAGTCATTTGGTGACATTTCCAGAAGAGGCAGGAGGTGCTGACACTTAGTGGAATGGAGAGTGAGTTATTCTCTGTTGGAACCACACAGACAGCAAGTGACCTTGTATACTAGAGTTTTGGAAGGTCTTGATGCAACTGTGCATAGAGTTGCAGTTATTATTATAATGAGACATTTATGAAGTCAGCCACAGAATACTGAAATTAAAATTCTGGTAAATGAAGTAAACTGAAATGCAATTTTTTTATCAGATCTTACTTTTCTGGAGGATTATCTGTAAAATGGCAGTTGACATAGTGCCTATAAGACAGCATAATAAAAGGAAGTATTTAACTTACTTGAAAATGTATTTAGATTTGATAATTTGAGGGTCTGTCATCAGCTGTTAATCTGCTGGAACAGGCATCAGGATTAATATAATGAATACCTTACCTAAACCCTTCCTACTAGCTAAATAAATAAATATAATCCATATTTCATTGAAGCTACTAAAGCAAGCTGCTGGTGGCAGAAATGAAGGTGGCATGAAGGAATTAAGATTCTGACCATAAAGCTTGCACTAATCACTGCAGCTTTGCCTTAGTTTTTGAGAAGAGGACTAGAAAGGAATATACTGAAAAGAAATGGGCTGATTTCTGCCCTGTCATGTCTTACCCATCTTGCAGAATGAATGAGGAGAAAACACAAGCCTTTCCCCGTATCCCTGGCTTATATTGGTGTACTATAAGGGTGTCTAGGAAGTCCCAGCTTGTTACTGTGTTTTCTGCATGGTAAATGTGTCACATTTAGTTTCCATTGAAACATCAACACAAATTCAACAGTACATCTCTCTGACATCTCTCTGAGGCTTCCTACATACCTATCTTGACCACCACCTACCAGCCCCAGTCCTTGCTCTTCCTCACTTCCTACTGCCATCACACCAGTGATAGTTGTGCCTGATATTCTCAGCAACACTCCTATACCAAGCCTGTCTCTGACCATCTCCTGTTCTCGTCTCCACATGCATACTCAGCCAAGTAAACCTGTGCATATTTCTAACCACAGAATAACTGTAAGCGTAGTCATCACATTATCCCTGTTTTAAGGAGGAAGGATTTGAGACAAACAGGACTAGGTTTAGGAAAGCAATGTTCACCATCAGTGAGAATAGGCCATGTTTGAAGCATTTATTTAAGTGCCCTGCAGAATCAGAGCTCCAACCACCTATGTGCCTCAGTTTCCCCATTATCTCTGGGGAAGATGCCACTTACATTACTGTTGTGTGATATGCTGTCACTGATCGTATGCTCATGATGAACTTGGGAAAATACCATTAGCTTTTCTAAAGGTCTGGATTGTCTCTTTTCAATTTTAACTGGTTTCGCTCATAACCACCAATGTTCTCTCCCTGTAGATTCCATTGGTGCGTGATTTCTTTATTTGTAAAATCAAAATGCATCAAGAAAGTTCCTGAATAACAAAATGCAGCACTTCAGCCTCCTGGAGTTTAATTATATTTGTATGCCCACTCCTGCTTCTGTGACTCTTTCAGAGGTTCCCACTCACAGCTGCAGCTAAGTGGGCACATCTTAAGGTAACAGATCAAGAATGTATGTTCAAGTACATATATAAGTGTATACATAGATTTCCATTCCTCTTTTGTTTCTCCCTCCTGCTCACTGATGTTAAAATCACACACTTGTAATTTAAACCCCGACACCGTTATTTAAAACAAAGAAAATCAAAAAAAATCCCAAAGAATTGCTCACCTTCATCCCTCACCTTTCAGAGAAATTCACACATTATTTCCCTCCTTGCTCACCCTCTTTCCTGGTTTGACAAGGGAGTCTCAGAAAGCTAGTGATCCTCTTCTTTGACCATCTCCTGTCATGCCAGCAGAAGTATTTCCCACACCACAGCAATCCTATCTAGGTCTAAGCTGACAGGTGACTAGGAAAGCTTCAGATCCAAATCGGACTTTGTGACACAACCGACACATTCCTCCTAAGACTCTGTGGAGTCTCATGGCTTGTATTGCATTATATTTACCTGAAAAATGCAGAGTCCAGTCAATACTGTGAAACTCTCGAAGTTTAAGATGCTCACACTGGTGGGGCAGGGGGAAGCCGTGATTCGGACTTACATTTTTGCTTCAACCACGCTTGTGCTGCTTTTGTGTTCACTTCCTTTGAATATTCATGTGGTTGAATTCTGTGTCCATTAACATTCACAGAAAGTGAACCTCAGAGCTGCACATATATTTGCAAAAGCATCGGTTTACATTTGCACACTTAGGTATTCATAGCTAAAAGCACTCACTCGAGGAACAAAATTGCCACCATTTAGCCAGCCAGTCCCATGCAAAACAGTTTATTACCAACTGATTTTTGATCCTACTATAGAAATTTTTTAGCTTGCTCATAGAAAAATAATGTGTATTTAAATAATCCAAGGAAATCACTACTTTCCATATATTTGTGCCAGTAGAAGAAAAGCTTAGCCAGATTATGTATTACAAACTATTTGTTCAGAATTTGGATCTTCCTGCCATGAAGGCGTGACCTCTTGTAGATGTTAGTGGTATAGAAACTATGACACACAGCTGAGCAGATACAGGCTTTTCAGCAGAGACATTACACATCCACCTGACACAGTTAATTAAAATGTCACTTCTATAGGAGTAAAGGGAGATGAATGTGAGCCAAACAGCTGAGCAGAGAATTTTGTTTTGCCTTTGAGCAATTCACTGTAATTTTGTTTAAACACGGGGTGTTTTCTTCCCATTGTAATGATCAATATAAAGCTACAAAATTTACCCTAAAAACCCATTGGCATATTCTAACCATTTTCTTCACTACTTACACTTACTGATCTTAAACTTCAACTGTTCAGCATGGTGACCTGGCTCACTAACATCAGTGTAAAGACCCCTTTTGATTTCCGTGGGAGTTATAACAATCTTGCCAGGAGGGTGTTTAGCATCAAATGCTGTACTTACTGTACCAAGTGATGATGTGGGGTTAAGTCATCCTCTGTCAGGGTATATGAAGTAGCATGTGGTCTGTTGAAAATGTAGCCTAAATACAAATGCTAAATCGGCACAAATGTCAGGAGCATGTTGATGAAGTGTGTTGATGGCACAAACCTGGGAGGTTTTCCCAAGCAGAAAAGAACTGGTATGTTGTACAGAAGGAATTGAAGGCACTTCAGGCTGAAATAACAGAAATGGGGTGAAATTCATTCAAGGTGCAAAATACTAACTAATACATCTGGAACTAAAACCTGAAGCACCTCCTGTAAGATGGGAGCTCATCACTGGGAAATGTCTGAAAGGTCATGAGTTGATTGTAGGGCAACTGTGAGACACCAGCCTGGGGCACTTGGAAGAAGGCTGTCTTCAGTTATACCAGGAGTAATATTTCTAGGAGACCCAAGGATGTATCAGCCTAGGTGTCATGATCTGGTGGGTTCATCTAATGGTGTGCTACTGCCTTCAAAATGAAGACATGATTCTTGTGCCCTTTCCTTACACTCAGCTGCATGCTTCCACTGTGTCCTGTACACTGTCCCTAGTTTCCTTAGACCCTTCTCGTGGTCTTCTGCTGCCTGTCAGTCCAGTCTCCTGTAATGTTTGGTAACAAAGGGAAAAAAAAGTGTTGGGTTTTTTTCTGAGTTAATGAGCTGTATCCATTTGCAGAGGGATCCAGAGAGATCCAGATCTGCCACATGGTACAAGAGTGTGTAGCAGGGAGCAAAGATGGGCAAAAAGGGAAGGAGTAGGTCCTTCTTCTACTTGGAAGTGGCTGTTAGGTCGGTGCATCCCATTTTGGGAAATCTGCTGCCATAGTGCCTTTGGATAACGCTTTGTTAGTGTAGGAATTCATCTGAAGCATTGTGTACCTTTTGATGGTCACACAGGAATGGATCTTTTGGTGGTAGCTTTGCAGAGCAGCCAGAGAAAGGGTTTTGAGACTGCCTAGCTGCCCTCCAGAGATGCTCCTGGAGAAGTCAGAAGTTGGGACATGCTTGACAGTTGAAAAATGGATTCTGCCAGGTGGCAGCCTCTGTGAGAGACTTATTTCTAGATATCTAGTTTGTGGTAGCAGCACAGAAACAAGAAGCAGAAAGTGTCCTGCCTTCAGGGAAGTCTCAAACTCCCCAGACTCTGGCATGCCAGCATAAAAGTGCTTCAAATACCATTATATGGACCTGTTTGTAAACCTATTAGGAGTTTTGTTCCCTCTGCTGAAAACCTGGTCCAGAACCTTATTCCTCTACTTAATAAAAATTTACCAATTTTCAGCTAAGTGTATTTAAGACCAGTGTACACCTGGGATCAAGTAAACTCAATAGCAAAACAAGAGAGGAGGCAATTAGCAAGATACATAGCCAGGCTGTTAATTTCCACACTGAAAGTAAATGGTCACAAGGAAACAAATACAAAAGGCAAATTTACTCAGGGATGGCAACCAACCTACAGCACCTAGACCCCCTAAGAACTTTTCACATGCCAGAACTGGAAATCAAGGTCTGAAGACACCCTGCCTTTCAAATGACCCCTGTTTCCATTTCTACTTGTATTCCAGCTGTACCAGCTTCAGGAGCTGGTGACCTGGTTTTCATCCAATAATCCCTTCTGGAGTATCCCTTCAGCCTAAAGTAGTACAGCCACTTACCCATCTTTGTCAGAGAGGCTTTGCAAATATTACACAAAGATAAACAGTCTTGACGGCTTTCTTAGGACTCAGATCTGGAGTAGCAAGAGGGATCCTTTCATCCTTTCCTATGCAATCCCTTTGCAGTAGCCATGCCATGCGCACTTTCTCCCCCTGCAGATACTCCTTGACTGCTGTGCTCACATCTGCAGGTCTCAACATCCTCTAAGTGATGTTTGAAAGGATACAGCACAGTGGTGAGGAGTGACAGGGACCAGGTACAACCAGTGCAGTGCTCAGGAGAGCAGGAGCTTGAGGAGTCTGGGCAAAGCATGAAGGACGAGGTGCTTTTTGTCTTTCAGAAAGAGAATGGGGAAATAGGTCTGGAAAATAGAATGGGAGGTATAAAAGGAGAGATGTGACAAACGATGAGTTGTGTGTATGTATACATGAGAGAATAAGAAGCGAAGTTTCAAACTGGCAATTGGTTTGGGGTTTTTATTGACTATAGATTGAAACTCCAAGCTGTAATTAATAGCCTGAGCCTGGACTTTACCTACTATGCAGAGTTGCTAACACATCTCTATAAAATGTCTTGCAAGGAAATAGCTAGGCATAAATTCTGTGAAGCTTATGATTTCCAGCATGTTACCAACTTTATAAAGATGGTCTGTTGTTATAAAACATGGCAGCAAACATGGCCATGAAATGCTGCTTGGAAACATCTCTTTCAGCAACTGTTTCCACTTTTTGTGTAACCTCTCTAAGTTCCTGTGGCCCATTTCCCCCACCTTCCCCTTTGTTCTTGAGTAAAATAAATGCAGTAGTCATATGTGAAAGCATGTTCAGAGATCATTAATGCTACTTTACTTTCTGTGTTTATGTCAGAATTCACACTTTTTACTGTGGAGACAGTGATTTGTACCCATGGCTGAAAATTCAGATTTGGGCTTGGGACTGTGTGATTGCGCTGAATTGCCATTGCCATGTTTTGACTTTGTGGATTATTTTTTTAATACAAAATTCTTTTGATTTGACATACCTAAAAAGGGGGCAAAAGCACCCAAATGCTTTTATCTTTTCTCTTACACATAACTGAAACAATAATATAATAATTTTCATTTTAAAGTGCACAAATGCTATTTTAATCACTTATTGAGCATCTAACATAATACAAAGGAAAGGATGAAATGGAATATTTGTGGCTGCAGAGACAGATATCATTATTCAAGGGTAGAAGCATGTGAAAGGGTAAAAGGGGGTTTAAAGAGATACTCTTTTGTTGCACTTAACACTGATAAATGACATACAAGTCAGGATAACAGGGCAGAGCTCCTGTCAGGGAGACAATGATAAATGTGGAGCCTGGGACAGAAAGGTCCCCTAGACAGAAATCTGTGTATGACACATTGTACATTTGATAGACTTGCCTGCATGGTCTGGCTAAGGCACGAAGTGTTCCTTTAGGCTGGAGTTATGGCCCTCGAGCACATCTTATACAATCACTGAGCTCATGTTTGTGTTCCCATTTTCGTATGGCAACAGATCAATTCCCCTTAATCAGTGCAACACACAGGACTAAAAACAGTGAGGAAAAATGTTTTTTCCAGAAATATAATTGATATCTCTTTCAGGCTAATCTTTGTATAATATGAAACAAAAAGCAGACAGTATTATTATTATTATTACTGCTGTCTCAAAAGAAAAAAACCCCACAAACAAAAACCCAAAGCCACCTCTTTTTTTTTAAAAAAATGCCCAGTGTTAGCCTGTTATTTAAAATATTTCTTTAAGAGAAAAGAAAATCCCTAATTATTTCTTCTTTATGAATAGAACAGAATGTCTGTGATTTATGCTGTAAGCTTCCAACATCCTGTGCTCCAATGCAACATGACCTGTAGCTCTCAAATGTCCTTAGCATCAAAGATTAAGATGGAGGAGTGGAGACGGCCAGAAAAGGCATTCATGTTCTCAAGAAGCAATTTTAACAGTTCACAAAGAAAAAAAATCCAAGAATACACTATATAACATTCACTGTACCCTCTTAACAGATGACTAAGGCTTGCGCTTTCAATAGGAGGAACGTTCATGAAGGGATAAGTGTGATATCAGGTAAGAACACAAAGGAAGATTGAATGAAAGTAATTCAGCAAGATTGGTAGAAGATTAGAGGCTGATGGTCAGTCCCTTTTGGATTCCTTTAAGCACACAGACATTTTTACTGGCATGTACTGCCACTCCCACTAAGCACTGTAAGTCGGATGGTGTAGTGGAGAATTGCCAAGTTCTAGGCGGAAGCACTTTCTCTGTTACACAAAGCTATGAACATAGTGAGTTTCATCTCATACTGCAGGTGAAGCTACCATACATATGCCTGTGGTTGCCAATATGTGCTGACACAGACTAACAAAGATGAGTCATAAAGGCAGCACTGAAACATGAATTTCAAAGCTATCCAGCTTCCTATCTACAAGTTCTGACACCTGAGCACCAGTTCAGAGCCGGTTACATACACTGGGTGCTTTTGTGTCTTCCCTTCTCCAGTACAGTCTCAAGCAGTGATGTTCCAAGTGCAGAGGCACATTTGTGCTTCAAGCCACAATTTCCTCTCAGTGAATTTAGGACTGGAAAGCAGATGGGATAGAGCCTTGATCTCCCTCTATAGTGCTGTGCAAAGGAGACAGAGACAGCAGCACAGGAATCTATGTTCACTTGCCTCCTGAAAACTCCCTTCTTCCAAAGTCTATTGGGACTGTGGGAGGGACCACTGATGGTGCAGTCAAAAATGTTTTATATGGAAAAAATATTGGAGGCTTTCCAAACACTCACTTATTTCAGGAACAGGTTCTTCAACATGTTCTGCAGAGGAG
This sequence comes from Bolborhynchus lineola, assembly GCA_025448015.1. NCBI lineage: Eukaryota > Metazoa > Chordata > Aves > Psittaciformes > Psittacidae > Bolborhynchus > Bolborhynchus lineola. The sequence continues at coordinate 36,347 of JAOEHX010029943.1, forward strand.
AGGTGGCAGTGACCATCTCTGCAACACTACAGCCGAAGTGAAATCTCAGGGCTGGGTCTCTGGAAGGGTGGCCAACCCCAAGCACCTCTTATCAGTTATTGATGTGGGAAGAACCACAGATCTTAACACAGTCAAACCAGGCATTTGGGTGCCCACAGAAAAACTGCAGATCTGGGGGGATCTTAAAAAGAAACAAGACCCTTAAATAAATTCTGGTGCATTTGAGACCACTGCTCTTTAGAAGCTATGTTTAATATTCATCTAATACAACCTCACCTCTCAATACTAACTGCCTCTGCTACTATGCACTCATGTCCTTTGCCTCTGGTTCTGATACACTCTTTGTACACTAGGAGCAGTGGGAGGAAAGAGTGTACTTGTTTTTAATGCAGCTTTCCTCCTCACTGCAGCTCACTAACACTAGCTCTTGCAGCAAGAAGGGCTTGTTTATCCTGTGTTTGCACATGTACACTGGCACGTTCTGCTTCTTGTCAGTACTGCAAAGTCGCTAACCAACAAGGGTCCATATATGCCCAAAAGGGCTTAGAAAATACCCCAGCAAATGGGTAGAAGCCCCTTCAAAGCATCCCTTTTCATAACGTGTTGCCTTGACACCGCAGCTAACACTGGTTCAGTCTAAACAGATTCATTTGGGGAAGAAAAGGGAAGGAAGAGAGAAAAATAATATCCTTTCCCCACATGCTGTTTTCTGACTTAATTTGTTACCTTTTCTAATGAAGGTAAGAGTTAGCATCCTGATACAGAAATCTCCTGCCAGTCCCCAGAATCAAATAGTGCATTAAAATAACAGACGTCACATTCATGATTTTAAAATTATATTGCAAATTCTCTCCTATTAAAATGCATTTCTACAACTGAGTCTCAATGTTGATTTCAGACTAGGGAAGCTGTTACTTTAGGATGGGAAGAGAAATATGCTGCATTTCCCCTTATTTTACTACTACAGATCCTTTTGGTATTAATGTAGGTGAAAGGGAAGAATTTATTAAATGTTAACTGTTTGCTATGTGTATCTTGGTTTTTTTTCATTTTAATCCTGTAAATGTTTGACAAGAAAAGAAGTGAAATAAACTCTAGGGAGACTTTTTGAAGAAGAAAAGTCTATTCAAGAGTAATGTAAAATGCAAATTAAATATTTGTTCAGTGTTTAGTCATTCCTCAGAGACTAAAAGAAATTCTTCATCACAACCTCTATGCTGACCTTCACATCAAATCAGAAAGCTTCAGTGTTTATGTGGAACCATATACATTGTCCCTATAAGCAATCAAAAAAAAAATGAATGTTTTATAGTGATTTTAGTTTGTTTCAAGGATCATTTTGTGAGACATCTTCTCTCTGAAGACTACAGTTTACTTTTTTACAATTTCATTTAATGATCTGACATTTGAGACACTTCCTAATTAATTCTGTCTCTGCCTAAGCCAGCTGTGATGAATGTAACCTGTGCATACAGGATTACATTGTTGCTTTTAGAAAATACATCCAATAAGAAAAGATGAAGCTTCCACAATAGGACAATGGGACTTATACCATATATGACAGGATTTATATCAACCATATTGTAAATGATGAAATGTTATTGTTAATCTGGAGTAGCTACTGTACTAAATACCTAGAATGAAAGGCTGCACCAAGTAAGGGGAGGAGCATAGACTGCTTAATACTTTACAAAATACTTTTCACGGTAAAAGTTAGTTTTTAGCACATGAAAACAGTTATTTCAAAGTTTGGCATTTTTAGGATGCTTATTTATAAAACTTTTGCTAACCAAAATAGTTCTCGTGTCTAACACATCCACACAGCAGAGGTCAATGCAAGGCAATCCAGCACGAACATGGTATGTGTACTCCCCTTTCAAACCACAGGGAACCACCCCAAGCAAGGACCAAGCACTCACCAGGGAATGCTGTGGTTAAAGAAGTCACACTACAAAATGGTCTCCTGCAAATCATGACAGGTTCATTTTTTAAATTGCTTTATAAGCAGTAGTTGTGACAACTGTTGACAGGATTTAGAGAGACCAGCGGACCACCAGGCAGAGCATACTCTTCATTAACTGCTTATAGTTAGCCATGGAGCTTGTTTATTAATCAGCAAATAAAAAAGCATTTTTAGATCTGACAGACACTCCTGAATACTGCCCTAAATTATAGACTGCAAGTCCAAACTTTTTCTTTGCATCTTTGCTTCCAGGTAAGTATTCCACATTCTTTTCTCTTTTTGTTCAGTAAAAGGGGATGTGAAAGGGCAGGTTTACATGCTACAAAAGTTGGGAGTTTTTTCTATCAAAGAGCAAAAATCTCTAGAAGAAATTATAACATATTGAGCTGTTCATTATTTGCTATATAACAGATCATGCTGCGGAGGAAATCGTAATTGCAACAACTGGAATAAGTCTAATACTTCTAAATTTCTGTTTCTATGGTGACTTTAATAAATATTCTTTTCAAGATAAATTTAGATACTCAGGAACATAAATGTTTCCTGCCTTCTGTTTCAGACAAAAATAGAATTGTATTTGCAGAGATATGTTTTAGACACATTTGGCATGTCTTCTCCAGATTGGCACTTTCTTGGTGACTATTATTTTTACAGAAAAGTGGTGGATAGGCATAAATATTAGTTTATTTATCTTAGAAAAAAAAAATGGGGTTTGGCAAGTGTCAGCTTTCAACAATAGGAGCAGACTTGATATAGAAAAGGGAAATTCTGCAGCTCCCGGGGACTGCAGTATGAGATGATTTCAGCTTTGCCATGGCCATCACTGCAGCAGTAAGAGGAACAGCTTGGCCATTAGAGATGACTTGGTTGCCTAATGTCCAGTGGCTCCAGAATTGTTCCTGGTCTGGTCTTGAGGCCTTTGCATGAGCCAGCCTCACTTCAGCACAGGATGCTCAGCAAGTTGGACTTTGCAGAAGCAGGCCTTCGGGTATCTCCACATGAAGATTTGAGATTTAACATTGGTCCAAAGTAACATGAGCATTTCTAGCCTTTCTTTCTTTTTCTCCTATGTCTATAGAAGTAATAACTTTAGGCAGTGTTAGGCATTTGATTTAAAACCAGAAATAATTCATAAGCAGTAAATAACACCCGTGTTTGGAGCCTTCCGCCGGAGAGAAAGCTGGGACTGACAAGGCTGGAAGCGCTGGAGCAGGTTGCAGATGGCTTTAGTTTCGTAGTGGAGGTGTCCCTCCAGTGGCTTCTCCAAAAAATGCAGCATGGAAGAGGCAGCCGGTGTTTTACAGTCTTGACTGAAATGAGGCGCTCTCACGTCTCCCAAAGCTAACAACATGCCTTATCACCCTAGAAATAATGGCAATGAATTGGGCAAACTGACGTCAACACTCGTTTACAACATCTGACCAACAGGAAATTTAGGCTTGTCCTTCTCTTGAATGAAAAAAATTTACTACCCTCTTTATTTATTCTTTTGATGTATATATTTCTGTTCGAATGGCAAACTCCTGAATGTGATTCTTACCCCAAAGAATTTATACTCAAAGTGTAAGAAAAACTATACAGGAAATACAGGAAATCATTAACTAATATATCGTATAATGCACTCTTGTAGTTTGTGTGATGTGAAAAGCAGGAGGGGGGGGTTCTTTCCTAAGCCTTATGGCAAAGGAGAATTTAAATAAGAGCTTTGAAGACAGGTCATGATGTAGCTTTGTGGCTGTTTGCAAGATGTCTCTCCCAAGCCTGAGGGCGTGGTGGAAGAACACATACAGGTTCTTGTTGGAAAAGTTAATGAGGGAATGATTGCAGGCAGCAGGGAGTAACTGCCTTGACAGGCAATGAAAGCTGATGCAGAAGGTAGAGAACTGGCCAAGCTTAACTTGAAAGCCAAGGCAAGAAGCTTATGTTTGATGTATTTGAAAAAAAGTTGTCAGTGTGGAAAAAGAAAGATGAGAGACGACCCAGGCTGGACAACAAAATCATAGAATAGTTGGGGTTGGAAAAGACCTTAAGATCATCTAGTTCCAATCCCCGTGACACGGGCAGGGACACCTCACACTAAACCATGCCACCCAAGGCTCTGTCCAGCCTGGCCTTGAACACCAGCAGCGATGGAGCATTCACAGCTTCCCTGAGCAACCCATTCCAGTGCTTCATGACCCTTACAGTAAAGAACTTCCTCCTTATATCCAATCAAAACTTCCCCTGTTTAAGTGTGAACCCGTTACCCCTTGTCCTATCACTACAGTCCCTAATAAAGAGTCCCT
>JAOEHX010029946.1:0-10398 GCA_025448015.1 Bolborhynchus lineola
AAATACAAATAATTGCTTCATGTTAATATTTTGGAAATTCCTTTTTTTTTTTTTTTTTCTTAATGTTTTTTTCTCTAGTATTTTTTAAAGGAGTAAAATTTATGAAGTAATGAAAAAGAAAAAAAGGTTAAAATACTTTAATTTTTTTCATCATTCCTTCTGTCCTGGCTCATCAGATGGTTATATTACCACATTAGCCAAGGGTGATACACATTTGTACGATTGCTATTGCTGGGAATAAGGATATATACTGAAATTTTGTAGGCATGATATATTCTGAACACTTTATTTAACAATTAGCACTGTGAATGGAATGGATGCAAACTCTTCTCTTGCAACCAAGAATAAAATCTATTGAAGTAGTGATGCTGGATCCTATCCAAACCTGTTTTGTATTTTACTCCAATTACATTAAAAAAAACCAAAAAAAAAAAACGTATTATCTCTCCCTTTATAGATTTCAATATTCACCGTACCTTCTTCCTATGCAAATCACAGATAACTCCATTTGATATAATTCTTGATAATAATTACTATTAGTTGAATGTATTTATCCATCAATTACCAATGTTTTGCAATATTAGGTACAGAGGAATAGTAATTTCTGTGATCATGTGTATGACTTACTCCTGTTAGACAGCCATTTAGAGTCTGGAATGTCTAATTGTGTTTCTTGGGATAATAAATAAACAAAAAAATCTCTTGTTCATCCGTAATAAGAAATGGAATAACTGAATCAGTTTTTTAATTTTCTGTTTTTCTTACAGCTAATTATTTCTTTTATCATAGGATCTAAGAATTGTAGTCCCAATATTCCCATTGTGTGTGGTACTATAAAGACAAAATAAAAATTATTCTCAGAGCCTACAATCAGCATATGAAATAAAGGACAAGTGAATGTCTATTAAGAAAAATTAGGGTTATATTTTCAATGTCAGATTGTCTTCATGCCCTTTAAAGGGTGAATTAGGGATTTATAGCTTCCAAAACACATTAAATTTAATTGCAAGAAGGTGCTGCAATCCTGGCTTTCCATTCGTACACAGAATGAAAAGAGGGGGGGAAAAACTCCCAAAACACCAAAAACCACCAAGAAACACACAATAGAAATGATATCTATAATAATGCTAAACCTTCCTTCATGAGCCACTTAGTCTGAGTGGTTGCCTCTCATCTCTGCTTCTTGGCATCTTCGCTGACGATTTACTGGGGTGCTGGTGTCTTCACAGGATAAATATCTCCGTGAACAGCAGTGGAATATCTGGATCATTCTTTGCAAACAATAAAATGGCCTTGAGAAGAAAATAAAGGAGTAATTGTAGGCTAGATTTCCATCTCAGCATCTTGTATGAGACTGTAAGAAGCTGGCCTTACATTTTTCTTAAGAAAGGGTCGCAGTAACACCTTATATCTTTTTTTAATTATGAATTTTACATTTCATTAAAACTCAAACATAATCCAGTCTCTTACTAAGCTAAAAGAATGTAGTCTTCACTTATTAGCAGTTTTCAATAATTCTGAATCAAATTATGGGGCAAAAAATGTTAGTGACATTCTAAAAATGCTGATTTTAGCTGCCCAGCAGGCAGGGAAAAATTCTGACAATCGACCAAATCAAATGCAAATGCTTGTCCCCCCAAAAGAAAGGATTTGCTCAAGCCCTTTGAATGTTTGGGTTTGTGTTTTTGTTGTTTTGGGTTTTTTTTTTTTTTTTCTTATTTAAATTAATATTGTAGTGCATCATTTAAATCTGCATTCTGGCTTGTTTTTTATTTTTGCTATGGATTACTGTGCAATGGTTTTGACTGACTCTAGACCCTGTGTTCCACTGTGTCTCCATTTGTATTTATACATTAAAGTATTACTGCCAGCACTAATTTGAGATTGTGAAAATAAATTGGAATTATGCAATTTATTTCAAATTAAACACTGAGATGCCTGTAGATCTTGTCCATCTGCTTTGACTCTGAACAGTCATGCTAATTTAATTCTGCTCAGTGTATTTAAATTCTTGAAAGTGTTTTGTTCATGGTCATCCTTCAAGCAGAGAGATAATTATCTGGTGAAGCTAAAAATGTCTGTGGTTATTATTCTAAATTTGGTCTTGAAAAGTGCTTCATATGTTTACATAGTTCTGATATGTTTTTGGATTACTTTGTTTTGGAATTTTTTAGACATAGTATGCATTGCTGTTATGCTGGGTAGGACAATAGAATGGATCTCTACTTACTACAGTCAACTCAGACTGTGCCTATGTGTCTAAACTGCAGCTACAAGTAGTCTTTAACTTACATTTAAGAGCAGGGTGAGCCCAAATTACCCACCTTCTTGCTTCCTCTGGAGTTCACAGTAGACTGTGGGCTTGCTTTTCCATGTTGCAGATGTGAAATGAACTCAGTAGGAGACACAACCTAAAATTCATACATAATCCAAGTCTCAGGACCTCAATACTTGTTGCTTGCTTATTTTCAGAAAGACATATTATTTTATTAAACCATAAAGAACTCCAAAATATGCTTATCCAGAAGTTTTTTGAAACAATGAAAGACAGTTGTACTACAAAGAAGGAAAAAATTAAGATTGACTTTGGATGTAAATGTTTCTACTCCTTTGTGAAGAATAAAACTGTTTCGCTTTGTGTGTGTGTGTGTAGGAGGCTAGAATAGGCAGGGAAGACTTTAAGAATTGTCAAGAGAAAATGCCATTCTAAAAACTGAATAAGATGCAGAGACTGATAAGTTTCAGACTGTCATAGAAAACACAACGTACTTACTGTGAGGGTGAGATGGGTATATTTTTTTTACCCTGTCCTGATGGAAGCTATTCCAGTGACAGAAATAAAATGTTAGCCATAGACCACTGAGAGAGAATGCAAGAAGGGCTGTGGTCTTGTAGTCAGACTATTCCATTGGGAGAGGTGAGGCAAAGATCCAGCCCTGGTATAGACCTGGGAATATTCTGTATGTTTTAAATTGAAGAGTTAGTAGGTTACAGTACAGAAACAGACAGAGGAGCGCAGAATCTATGCTAAAAAGAGGTTATGTCCCTTTTGTCACAAGTTGCCATTGAATGGCCTGGATTCTTGATTATTTTTACCCTCTTCATAAATCAGTTCTTAAGTATCAAAATTACCTCTAAGATTCATGAAAGATTTAAGGGGATATTTTCTAACCAAACTTCTTCGTTTTACTTGTCTGTATATAAATTTATTATTCTAAATACCTATTTGTTTAAAAGTAGGTATATTAAAGCTTTAATTCAACCATTCAACTGAACTATATTCACTGAGACCAGGATTTGGCCTAGCTGAATTTAGACAACTAGTATGTGGTCATCAGGGGTTCATGATCTCTCTATGGTGAAGAGAGAGAGAGAGTTCTAGTTTATACAACTTAGTCCGAGTGAAATCCAAATTTGCCTATGGAAATTCCTCCCCACTGACAACAGAAGCAGGGAACAATTAAATTTAGAAGCCTGAAGTTAGGTGGAAGGAATCTGAGCTAAATGTATGAATACTTCTTTTTTTTCTTTCCAAGGCTATAATTAAACGCTACTCAGACCTGGTCTCTTTTCAGAACAGAAAGTCTTTCTGTGCTTTTGGCAGCTATATGAAGCTAGGATTTCAATGTATTTATCATAAATTTTGAGCTGTATTCAAGAGGGAAGGGACACAGTTAAGTGAAATCCCAATACTAGAGAGAAGCTGCCTTTACTTTCTTTTGGCACGTAATTCGTTGCAAACTACAAGTTGGAAGAGCTACATATACGTGACTGTGGAGTATTCTTCAGTTTGGAAGCTGTAATGGTGCTCCACAAGGATTTTCAGGTAACAGCTTATTTCCCTCAACTGCCATGTAAATTATGATAATAGTGGTAATGGGAACCTTAAATTCTTAATACTTATATGCGTTAAATTTTAAGCAGTTGCTGCAGACTTTAGGGCACACAAATCTTCTTAAGCATTGAGCCCAACTATTTAGAGTTTAAAAAGAGTTTTATTTTAGTCTCAGCAAACTTTCATAGAGTTTCTATAATGTGGCATCTAGAGACACCATTTTGGTTACTATTACTGCTAGTTATTGCTAATACCGTTAATTATCAGAATAATTGTTATAAATAGCAAGAAAAGTTTGCAATGCTTTGCTGAGTTCTTATATATATAAATATCCTGCTGGCATCAATTATTGTCTGTTATTATTGTCATCAACTATTATGATCAATGATATGATGAAAAACATTTCAAGAACATTTGGAGTCCCCAGCTGAGCTCATAGTCTCATTTTGTCAGGCTCTACAAAAACACACATCAACAGACTATGCCTCTCTTTCAATATAAACAGATGTGAAATGTATAAAGCTGCAGGCCTTATACGATTAGGAGAGGGAAAGTGTACAAAATTAATTCCTTATTTTAGTTGACTAAGGCCATGATTTCAAAAATGCAAGTCACTCTGGCTTAAGTAGAGCTTTAGTTCTTTCTTTTTAAAATTGTTCCAGAATATAAGGGATAATTATGAACTTGTTTTTATTTTACTCACTTTAAAATACATTAATTCAGTAATATGAGTTTAGTCTGACCAGGTATAAACATCTTCTGGTACAAGATTTAAAAGTTTTCAGCAGGCAAACTATTGATCAGATGACAGAGAAAAATAAGACATATTGGAAAAAACACCCTAAAAAGTTCCGATTGTATCCTCAAGTACAAATTCATTGGAACTGAGTGAGCCTCTGGAGGATCTAGCTCATTGTGGTATTTGGCAAGTCAGTGACTGTTACTGGATCTTCTGTGTTTGCAAAGAACATAGGAAAAGTTATTTAACCTGTAATATTAATACCTACTGGGTAACTTATATTCAGAAGTGTAGTATGAAACTGTGCTAACTTAGGATTTTAGGCATAACCCATGCCTAGTAAAAGCAAGATCCCCCATCAGAGACTGATCATAGAAAATATAAGTAAGTTGGTTTTCTGACTGATATTATAAGAGAGGAAATGGAGCCAAATACTATTAAATGTAAATCAAGAAGTTTCCTTTCTCTGTTATTTAGAAAATCCTCTCTGATGAGTTAAAAAGCCCTCAAGTTTCATCTTCTGTTTATTTTCTTTGCAATGTCTGTATCCCTTTGTTTCCTTTTTCATTTCCCCTGAAAATGAAAAAATGCAATTTTTAGTGATTGTACTTTTACATCTGGTTAGAAATAATTTATTATTTCTGAGATTAAATTCAAATATATTTCTTCAGGAACATATGAGTTGCTTAAATTTTACTTCTTTTTCAACAGCATAATCTGGGAAAGTAAGAGTTTGAAAGACACGCTATATTTCAACAACAAAATGCTGCAATGTGCTTTAGATGGGTAAAGCCTGTACAGTGACCTTCTGCAAGTTATATATCTCAGCTCAGAACAGAAAATGTTCCATCTGCATAGACATTCACCTTATTGATTGCAGCAGAAAATACAACAGATAATAAATATAAAAATGTCAGTGCTCCTCAAATGAATAGAATCATAGAATAGGTAGGGTTGGAAAGGACCTTAAGATCATCTAGTTCCAACCCCCCTGCCATGGGCAGAGACGCCTCCCATTAAACCATATTACCCAAGGCTATGTCCAACCTCGCCTTGAACACCATCAGGGATGGAACATTCACAACTTATTTATACCCTGCATGAAAGCTCAGCTGGAGCTTCTTTGATAGGGTGGGTCTCAGAAGACATTTATGTCTCAAAAGCGTTTTGTAAAAAAAGCTGCATAAAATGATACAGAAAACCAGAAGAAGTCACAGCTTTATATTCATAACAGTGAGACGGCACCGTAATTTGAAAATGCTTGCAATAAAATGGGAATGTGTTTTCCTTGATCTTACATCTTCAAAACATTTTTGGCTACCGTACTTTGCAGATATCCTGTGGCATGCCACATGAATTTTTGGCATGTATCACTGTCACAACTTTACATTTCCTGCAGGTCATACAGCATTCAGGCAGGTATTGTGCCTCACCCTATGCCTTGCTGTCTTTTATTACCTTATCTGGTATTTAAAAATCATGTCCTGTGTCTGTGCATATAACAGATTTTGAATCTCAGGTTCACATAAGAAATCTTGGAGGATATTGGATATTTCACTTTAATAGCTGCTATCACCCTTGCCTCTAAGATTCTTAATGGCAGGAAAGTAGCATTTCTCAGAAATACACTTTTTAGGTGTTTCTGCTGTAACAATTCATAGTGCCAATTAAAGCCAAATATGAATAGGATTGGCTTCTCATTTAATCATGTTAGATGCTTAAATACGAGCTAGTCAGCCTGGACTCCCTATCAGCCAAGTAAGGAAGATATGTATACCTGCAGCTGATTCATTCCTGAGGAGCATTTAAGGTAGGTCCCTTGAAATGCTTGGAAATATCTCTTCCACCCAAGAAGGGAACTTCTAGCATCAGACATGAATGTAACATTTTCAAGTCTGAAGTTGGTTATGCTGAACCTGTTCTTGAGTGCTTCTAGATTTAAATAATTGAATGTGCCAGAAACATAAGATGACACAAGGGATTATATGAACACCCCTTACCTGCTTCATGTCAAATACAGTGGAGTTTCAACAGTTGATAAAGGTGATTTCATGCTTTGTTTTTTGTTTTTGGTTTTGTTTGTTGGTTTTGTTTTTTTTTTTTTTTCTGAAATGGGATAAGGAGCGGTCACGGGGGACTCTCACCACTGCTTTTGTATAGATGGTGTCTGCGAGATGGCTTGTTGTCTAGTGGGAATCTGAAGAGACTGTTCTGTGGTAGGGGTGTGTGTATGTATGCATTCTTATGTATAAGACACTGGAACAGTATCAAACAAAACAAGAAAAATTGGAAATAAGAACCACTGGAAAAAAGGGTAATATAACCCTCATTTTCAAGAAGGGGAAAATGGATGAGCCGGGGAACTACAGAGCAGTCAGCCTCACCTCTGTGCCTGGCAAAATCTTGGAGCAGATTCTCCTGGAAGGCATGCTGGGGCACCTGAAAAACAACAAGGTGGTTGGTGACAGCCAGCATGGCTTCACTAAGGGGAAATCCTGCCTGACCAATCAGGGGGCCTTTGATGGTGGGGCTACGGAACTGATAGACAGGGATAGAGAAGTTGATGTCATCTACCTGGACTTGTGCAAAATGTTCAACACTGTCCCACATGCCATCCTTGTCTCTAAATTGGAGGGACATCAATTTGATTGGTGGACCACTCGGTGGATAAAGAACTGGCTGGATGGCTGCATGCAAACAGTTGTGGTCAATGGCTTGATGCCCAGCTGGAGACCAGTAATGAGTGGTTTCCCTCAGGGATTGGTGTTGGGACTGGTCTTGTTTAATGTCTTTGTCAGTGACATGGACAGTGGGATTGAGTGCGCCATCAGCAAGTTTGCCAATGACACCAAGCTGTGTGGTTTGGTTGACACGCTGGAGGGAAAGAATGTCATCCAGAGGGACCTTGACATGCTTGTGAGGTGGGCTGATGCCAACCTCATGAAGTTTAACCATACCTTGGTCAGAGCAATCCCAGGCACAGCTACAGGTTGGGCAGAGAAGAGATTCAGAGCAGCCCTGTGGACAAGGACTTGGAGGTGTTGGTCAAGGAGAAAAAGAATAGAAGCCAGCTTCAGTGTGCGCTCACAGCCCAGAAAGCCAACCGTATCCTGGGCTGCATCAAAAGGAGCATAACCAGCAGGTCGAGGGAAGTGATCCTGCCCTTCTACCCTGCTCTCGTGAGACTTCCCTTGCAGTACTATGTGCAGTTCTGGTGTCCTCAATGTACAAAGACATGGAACTATTGGAACAAGTCCAGAGGAGGGCCACGAGGATGATCAGGGGACTGGAGCACCTCCCTTATGAAGTTGAGCCAAAAAAGTAGGGGCTGTTCAGCCTGGAAAAGAGAAGGCTGCATGGGGACCTTATAGCAGCCTTACAGTATGTGAAGGGGGGCTATAGGGATGCTGAGGAGCGACTCTTCATTAGGTTCTGTAGTTATAGAGCAAGGGGTAATGGACTGAAACTTAAACAGAGGAAGTTTATATTGGGTATGAGGAAGACGTTCTTTACTGTGAGGGTGGTGAAGCACTGGAATGGGTTGCCCAGGGAAGCTGTGAATACTCCATCTCTGGTGGTGTTCAAGACTAGGTTGGACATAGCCTTGGATGACACTGTTTAGTGTGAGGTGTCCCTGCCCATGGCAGGGGGTTGGAACTAGATGATCTTAAGGTCCTTTCCAGCCCTAACTATTCTATTATTCTATGATTCTGTTACAGTTTAGATTACATTAGTTATCATGACAATACTAACTGCAGGAGGATATTTAATGGCTCTATGTTGGAACCCCCAAAATGACCATGATCAAAGTTAAGGGATATTGCTGCTTTCTCCTGTTTGTTGCTTTTCGTCCTCAGCCCCTGCTGTCACTTGCCCATTTCTAAGAACTCAAGGACAGCTAGCACTCAGCAGCAGTGGGGTCTATGGCACAGGTGCACGAAACCATAGGAACTTGGTAGTGTTGTCATTTAATTTGTTTTTTCATCACCAAAAACCTCCCATTCAATTTCATCATAAAAAGGAGGGCTAAAGCATCACAATTTCAGAATAAAATCTCATAAATCACCTTATGCATGAGATCGCAGGGTAAATGGGGTAGCAAGACAATGCAACTCACTGGTTTTCAAGCTCAGCTCATGTCATTACATACCCACCTCTGTGACTTTGAGGGTAGCCGGGGGAATCGCAGCTGAGATCTAAGCTCCCTATGCTGCTGTGTACTCCCTTTGGTGATGTGTTGTGGTGCTGGCATTGTCACAAGCATGTGCCATCTGCCTTTAGCCCAAGAGGGAAATGAAACTCAAGAAGATTTACAGAGGGCTGTCAACTTTGGATGTGGACGGATCCTACTACACCCAAGGCAAGAGATACATCGGAAGCTGCTCTTTTGAGTGCGGCAGCCATTTCCAGCAGACTGACTTAAGTGCAGCTTTGTCCTGGGAAGAAAACATGCAAGATGCATGACCTACAAAAAATGGTAAACAGAAGATTTGCCAGTCTACATGGACAAGCGAAGCACAGATTTCATCCAGAATGTGAAGGACCAAATCCAGAGCTAATTCTTGGAACACTCTGGTAGAATTCACTGGATCATGATCAAATTAACAAGTATACGAGTAGAGGGAGAGCAGTGCTGAATTCAGAAATTAAATCCAGGTATTCTAATTTTCGTCCTAATGGCTAAACCATCAACCTTATTCTTCCTTTCCAATTAAACATGTTTTCTGTAACTGGAAACATACTATATTGATGAGAAAAATCTGGGAACTTTACAAAAATTTTCCACTATAAAAAAATCTGTGCACAGAATTGATAGCTCATGCTTATTTTCTCAAGTTGTACTATCCTTGAATATATGGCTGCTTTATGGTAAAGTAAGACATTAAATAACATGGGATCAAAGTCTTTACTATCTGTTCTGCATCAAGGGAGAATGCTACGCTGACATAAAAAGCAATCTTTATTTTTATACATCTATCTTACTCGTTTGCTTATACAACAGACTGTTGAAATAAAAATACCACCAAGCCTAATGTTCAAAAGTAAAAAAAAAATATATATATATATATATATAAATAAAAAAATAAAACTATGTTTTGATTCTTATCAAGACCTGATAGCCTCCAAAGACATATTACTTTCTTTTATCAATGTTATATTTTTTTTCCCTAGTCTGGGTTTTAGAAACTGAGAGTTGAATTTTTTGATATTTCTGTTCTTTTTATATGTTTGGGTTTTTTTCAAAATCCCTGTAAAAAAAGCCTGAATTTAGGTATCACAATAATGAATAATTTTGTCTTGTTATATAAATGTGAAACGTATTAAAACTGTTTAGAATATGACAAAAACTTTGTTCTGCTTTATTTTGCAAACAGTGCAACATGTATTACAGATTTAGTAGCAAGTGGGTATATTTAAGGTTGAGCTTCCCTGAGATTACTGTGAAGTATTAGCTCTTTTGACAGTAAGCACCATGATTAGTCCAAAATAAGGATTTTTTAGAAGTAATATGTTATCATTTGTGTTAAAATTAGCATGCTGAAGGGCAGTTAGATTTATTATTAGTAAATGGAAATACAGCTAAATGCATGTTAATATTTTTTTTGGACCTTATCTATTTTAAATATTCTGTAACATAATTATTTAAAAAGAAGTTCAGTTTTAACACGCCAGAAAATGTTATCATCTTACAGGCAGCCCTCCAAGGTTAATAAGGTCAGGAAATGCAAAGTGTTTTTAACTATAAGATTAGACTTATTTGGAAAAGGGCTTTAAATTTCATTTCAAAAGTAGATTTCATGCCCCATGAAATTTAAACTGTAAA
>JAOEHX010029948.1:3219-29939 GCA_025448015.1 Bolborhynchus lineola
GGAACCTGGCAGGTTAGTAGCTTAGCTGGTAAGGTCTCCCGTCAGAGTAGGGCTAATTTCAGCATTAGGTTGCTCAGGGTTTCATCCAGGTGAATTTCAAAAGTTCCCAGAAAGCAGAAGTTGAGGAACAGAACTGAAACAGTTCTATTTGCAACAATCTATACCTTGGCAAGAAAATATTCTACAGTGTTACAAGAGACAGTATTTATAGTTTTTGTGGGGCAATCCCCATAGGTATGTTACCTGTCCAGCTGAGTTGCCTTTCCTTAACAGTCATCCTCCATGTTGTGACTAGAGTTTTGGTATCAGTGTGTAACACACTGCCTGCTGAGAAAACAGAACTCTCCTTCCTCACTTCCTGACATTCTGCTGCCTCACATTACACTTTCCTGATCTCAAACAGCAATACTGGGAGGCCTGTAATTATGCATAAACTCCGACAGACCCCCTTGATGCTAGCAGATTAAGGGGATGACTTGGACTTTCGTGATGTAGAAGGTGTTGCTTGCT
Source organism: Bolborhynchus lineola (assembly GCA_025448015.1). Lineage (NCBI taxonomy): Eukaryota > Metazoa > Chordata > Aves > Psittaciformes > Psittacidae > Bolborhynchus > Bolborhynchus lineola. Next base: position 3,730 of record JAOEHX010029948.1, read on the forward strand.
CAGCACAGTATCTCAGGCAGATGCAGAGGATTTTGATCATTCATCACAAGGAATATGTATTAGGTAGGCAGAATAATGTCAGTGAGGTGAAGCTTTGTAACTTTTGGTGTATAAGTATCAGATGAAGGATCCTTGTGTGTTTGATAATTCACCACAGAGTACCCTTTGCAGAATAAAAGACTCCCTCTAAACAGACTTAGACATGTTTTGAGCATTCTATTTCAAACTGGCAAAGTGAGTAGCAACAAGAAAAAATTCCCTATGCATTGTCAGCTTTATAGAATTGAAATGGTAATGATAAAACGGTATTGTTGATGTATCTTTTGTAAAAGTCCTTATTCAGAAATGTTCCTTTGAATAAGTATCACAGAACTGTAGAATGGTCTGGTTTGGGAGGGACCTTAAAGTTAATTCCATTCCAACCCCTTGCCATGGGTAAAGACACCTTCCACTACACCAGGTTGCTTGAAGCCCTGTCCAGCCTGGCCTTGAACACTGCCAAGGAGGGGGCAGCAACAGCTTCTCTGGGCAACCTGTGCCAGGGCCTCACCACCCTCATAATGAATAGTTTCTTTCTGATATCTAATCTAAATAAGCCCTCTTTCAGTTTAAAACCATTCCCCCTTAAAATCTAATATTTTGATGTGACTGTTTTCTGTAAGTGTCCTGTTTGCATGTCAGCAGCGTATACAGATGTTCTTTGGAAATAATTTAAGCATGCTGTAATGACCCATTAATGCAGCTCATCATTAGTTCTTTAACATGTGTTTTAATATGACTGTAGATAATTACTTAAATTGTGGCTAACCAACAATCACATATGCATGATATAGCTAGCTGTGGCCTAACTCGTTCCCTGTGGTCATTAGCAGACATTTAACTTGATTAAGAAAAAATAAATGTACACAGCTTGTTATTTGGTGACATCTAACAACATTCAGAGTCAGAATAAAATCTTCTGAATAGGAAATTAAAGCGACTCTACCCGCTTGTTTTTCTGATTGGTGTGTATGTTTTATCCTCTGTTGACACTTAAAAGTATTTTTAAAAGTAAAGTATTTTAATCCTCTTCAAACTGACAATACAAAAACTCACTCAAAATTGTCACTTGAAACAATTATAGAAAACTTTTGAAGGCTTTACTGAATCTTTTGGTCTGATTCAGCTCTGGTTAGTTACATGGGTTTACTCCAATTTAAATTGGGTGCAAGCAAGCACAAAATCATTTTGTTCCCTGTTATTCCTTTTGTCCCGAGCTGGTTTCAAAGCAAATGAGCTGTAACTCAGGTCAATTCGATAAGATACTGAGCTCTCTGATCAAGGAAGACACTTAATCAAATGCTTAGTTTAAACATGTAATGAATCCATTGTACATTGGAGGTGGAATCAAGGAGGTGCAAAAGGCTTTTTATAAACATTTCTTTCTCCAGACTAAAGATGATTGTTTTGTCTTGGAGATGAATGCTTTGGATGCTTGTATTTTGTGTATCAACTGTCTCAGAGTGCAAATTAATTTGGCAGTGTTATAAGGTGAATTATGATCTGATTTCGTCTTATGGTTTATTTTTTGAGTCTGTAAAGAATGGTGTAGAAGAATGCAGGGTTTTTTCAAGTTTTTTCCTTTCTTTTATTGTATTTTTTTTTTTTTTTGAGATTGCCCAGAATTTAGAGTAAATTTACCATTGAAGGCACTCTCGTAGGCAATTGGTAATGTTGGCAGTGCTAATCTTTTTCTGCTGTTAATTGAAATATTTAATTGAAACCTGTTAAACCCACACCTTTTGAGTATTTCTTGCTAGAAGTAGAGACGCTTACTTTAATTCGTGTGCTGTGACCACTAGATGGCAAGCAAACTATGCATAATGGATCAAAATAAACTTGCATAACCTTTATGCTCAAAGCTTTCTCAAGTGCTTTATAATGTAACAAGATAGATATTAGTGTTAAGCAAATGGAATAGCCTTTATATTGCTCATACACAGTCTTGGAATTTTTTTTCCTCGAGAGTGTAAATGCTGTTAAGATGTTCATGTTATTGAAATCTAAATGTGCCTTGTGATCTGTAACTTTATTTTGGAAATGGGCACTAGTAGCAAGCCAACATCCTGGTGAAGTTCTTGTTAGAAGCTTCTAATCCATTTAGGCTTTAGGAGTTTATGAGGTGACTCATGCCAAAAGCACAGTGTTTTAAGAACTATATATTTGTTATTCTCCCTTTTGTAATTTGTTGGCTGGGGATTAACTAACAACAGGTGTACTCTGTTCCAAATGGATAAACTGGTTTTGCCTGAGGCTGAGTGTGGAGTACTGCAGCTAAACACAGTATCTGCACATTGCTGATCTTAGTAACATCACTACTATATTGTGTGTTAGAACCAGAATAAGAATTATCAGTGTTTGCTGTGGGGTAGAACATAAAGATTTCAACTGGAATGTGATACTATGGCTGAGCTAGCAACTAAACATATACCAGGTGTAAAGTAGTATTTCTGTGAGTATTTTCAATGAACTAAAACGTAAATTTGGGTGCAGTCCTTACCTCTTCCTTTTCGTAGTTAGAAAAAGATAGAACAAGTATGTAATAGCAGTAATTTGAGTGTCCTTTAAAAGTCCTAGAACTGTATTTCCATTGAAAAGAAACTTGTAGTTCCTTAACCCCTCTGTGCAATGGGAAATCACTAGAAAAATGTTCAGGGAAGATTCTATTAATACTAAAGGATTCAGAGAATCTATCATTACATTATCGCTGTAACTTGGCATTTACTTGTGAACATTTTTTTAGGAGCTGTACTCATAGCACAAAAAGTAACCTATTTTTATTTTTTGGTAATAAAAATATGATAAGTCCAAAACCATACATGGATATTTGTGGATTGAATCCTACTGAAGTTTCTTTATACAGCCTCCTTATGAGCCTGCCTTCTCCTCTTATGTTCAGTTGCTGTTCCAGGAAGCAGTGAAGTAGAATATAGAAATGCTGTGCCTGCCCACTCCTTGTTTCTAGACACCCACTGGCTAGTGGCAATACCAGCAACACTTCCCGGACAATGTATAGGAGTGGTGGGTGATGCTCAACAACGCAAGTTGTGGGAGCTATCTGTGCAGCCAAGGATGGGTATTTATAATCATCCCTGTCACAAGCATGAGCATGTCCATAGCAGATGGTGATAGTTACTGTCTCCATTTGAGATCTTGTATCCAGCTTGCAAACTGCCTGAGAAGAGTCATGATTGAAGGCAGAGGGTTGTTCTGCAAAGAAGGGAAAATGATTATTGGATTAGCCTGGCCAAGGCAGTCTTGGACGTAGTGATGGAGAGAGTGGTTAATCTGGTTGTCTGAAAGACGGTAGCTCCAGGGTCAAACTACTTCACCTCCAGCCACATTGAGATTGAGGAAACAGCTTGGTTAGGGAAGTTAGTGAACACAAGTGGCTTTTCTGCTCCTGATTAACTCTCTTCATTCAAGTCAGTACAATAGGTATGGATTTGCTGAAAGAGCTGATGTTCTGCTCAGGTTTCTCATTTGAAAATAAAAACCGTGGGCTGTATCACAAGGAGAGATTTCTAGCCTCAAAGCAAAGTGGTGTGGGATGGCTCAAGTCCACCTGGTTATGGGTGGGCTTGTAATGGGGCATGCTGACTGCATCCTTGCTGGCCAATGTGGTTTGAGCCGCTGCTCCACCCATTGGGCTGTACACCCTTAACCGTTACTTTGGTTTGTGGTTTTCAGTTCAAAGTGTCTGAACTAATCAGAGAGCTGTGTTGTAGCTTGTCTCAGTAGCAGATGCATGGAATGATGCTGCAGGTACATGATGTGTGCCTGGAGGCTTGGCAGGAGGGATGTGAGAGTCTGAGGGTGGATTTTGTTCCACAGCCTTACAGCACTGTGTTGAGTTGAGGCAAATAAATCCAATGTGGTTGTACATGTTTGGCCTTTAAGGTGAGTCCTTGCAATAAACTTGTCTCAGAGTGCAACTCAAATTTCATTTTAAAGGTAAGGTAACAGAAAAGAAGTCTTGCGTGTGAAGTTACATTTGTTATGTAAATGATTGAGTGGACTGGGATGTAAGAGAGAGCTAAGGAGCTTATTTGTCATCCTCATCTGACATGCAAGATGAAAGCACATGTCTTGTGATAACTGCACAGTGGGCCACTCACTTTCAGTAAGGTTTTAAGGCATGACTTTTCCATGATATTAAGCCAGTGAATTGTTAGACTTATAGATAACTCGCTGTGTAAGAATTGTTTGGATTGTGATACAGTGAGACATTGCAGCTGCTCAGTTGCATGGCTTCCAAGGAAGAAGCATTATTTCTTTTGTCCTTTTCACATAAGCAGTGCAGTTTCAGGGGTTCCTGGAGATCTTTAGTACTAAATGCCCTGGAACAAGAGAACCTTGCTTCTGGATCTGGGAGGTAAATGGAGTTGCTTCTATGCTGCATATTACTGCCACTCTTCTCTAGAATTCACTGAATCCAATATAATGATTCTCATTAACTTCAGGGGTTTCTAAATGGATATGTTAAATTTTGAAGATCTTTTTTTCCATATAGAAAGCCTGTACAATGCTGCTTGTCCAAACTAGGAAAGGAGTTGTGTATTAGATCTTCTTTTGACCAATCCTGTCTATGAGAGTCATGTTATTCTGTTGAATTTAGAAGAAAATTTTGATTGAACTGGAATCAGTGGGCATTTTCAATTTATTTTGGTGAAGCTCAGCTTTCATTTTTATTCTCTTGTTTTGTGTTAAATTTCAAGTAATGTGAGCTCTTAGAGAGGAAACAGTTCCTCAGAAACTTGCACTGATAGGATTTGTGAAACAATTTGATACTGTTTCCTCCTCCTTTGACTTAAAATATCAGGAGAAAGCTGTTGCATGTGCCATGTTTTTGTTGCCTACTCTTCGTCCATCAGTTGGTTGTACTGTATATGGAGATGGAAGTTCTTTGTAAAGCTGTCTTACATTAGTTATCAAGAAATATGCTCACTTTGCAGTTAAAGCCTTATATAAAGTTTTACCTCTCTGCCCACATTGTTACTATTGTAATACTGCTTAGTAACTAAAAGTAAATCAAAAGAACAACAATGAAAAACCACTCAAGCCTTCTCTTTACAATAGAGAGAAGGGTCTAATTTGCAAAATTCAGATGCTAGTTTGGATCTCAGATAAGTTTTACACTTTTAAGTGATAAGTCCTCAGTGACCTGGTTCTGCTTTTAGGTGTTCTCTATATAGCACTTTCAGATCAAGACATAAGGTTGAAATGAAAGTATTGTCATACATAGTAATGAATTAAAAAAAGACAATTATGATTGTCCCCTTTTTTGGAATACCCAGAGAAGATGTTATATTTTACTGGGAGCCTATTCTAGATCAGTATCCTAAGTCCCCTTCCTCCCCCTGCTGACAGAACAGGTAGGTTTATCTATCTCTTACAGTGTCTGAATCCTTCAAAATCCACACTGTGATGAACCGGGGACAGGTCTTTCTTTCAAGAAGTCCTATACCTCTAGCTCATTTTAATTCTCAGCTTCCTGGCTAAAGCTTCAAGTAACACTTCAAAGATTAACAAGTGTTGATTTTCCTGGAAGCTTCTAAGGGATAAGATGGTGCATAGAATTAGTACTGCTGGTGCAGATATCAATATAAGTAGTAGCATTTCAGCACTGCGGGGGAAATGTAAAGGGAGAGTATCTACAATCTCTTTTCCCCGAACTTTATTATATAAACCTGGAGCCTTTCAGCAGCAGAACTACTTTACTGTGACTGTATGACCATTTTAGGTCTGTCTCTATGCTGTGGATGGCTCTTTAGGCAAAAAAAGATATTGCAAATTGTAAGGTTAAGAGCTGTAACAGTGCAACAATGCCAACATGACAAAGACAAGGGGTAACGGGTTCAAACTTAAACAGGGGAAGTTTAGATTGGGTATGAGGAAGAAATTCTTTACTGTAAGGGTGGTGAGGCACTGGAATGGGTTGCCCAGGGAAGTTGTGAATGCTCCATCCCTGTCAGTGTTCAAGGCCAGGTTGGACATAGCCTTTAGTGACATGGTTTAGTGGGTGGTGTTGCTGCCCATGTCAGGGGGGTTGGAACTAGATGATCTTAAGGTCATTTCCAGCCCTAACTATTCTATGATTCTAAGGCTACTAAAGGGAGGACTGAAATCTGGGTTCATTATAGTTGGCTATTTATAATGGAATAATGATTATAAAAAGAGTAAAAGCATCCTTGAGAGTCAAGGACCAAATCTGTACTCATGGAAAACAAAAAGGTGAAAGATAGGCAGCACTGTAGCAATCTGATAAGGAAATCTTGAACACTTTCATTAGTAGCAACAATAAAACTAGTTACTGGCATAACTGCAAGCAAAGAGGGGGAAAAATACAGTGAATTTCTTTTGATTTCCTTCATTGTGGGGAATTTTCTAAGACTTAAGAGAACTATGTCAGTTACATAACCCCACATCAGGAATGACATCAAAATGACCAAGTCAAATGGGCTGTGGAATGGGGACTTTAGAAGCATGCATTGCTTACATTGATGGATAACTTTTTAAAGAAATGAACATTTTGTTCACCAGCTAACAGCTGGATATTTTTCTCAAAATAATCAGAAATATTCAGCTTGGTAAGAACAGCCAACACTTTGTGCTATTTGGGCTATGTAAAAATGTGTAATATTTCCTTAGTTGCTAGACAATGTGGACCAAAATCACATCTCTTTAGCAGCAGCACAAAGCAATTGAAAAGGCAGACAAAGTGGTGGCTAGCTAGGAATTCCACTTACAGAGGAATCCCTTGATAACAGACAACTACCATAGCAGCCTGATGTAAACTTTTCTCCAGTGTCCAATCTCTTGAAATGCCTGAGCAAAACAAGGGTTGGAAATTTACTTCTACGTCTGAGTTAGTCTGAGCTGTCAGCCCAGTCCTCCAGGAAAAGTGGGTAGCAGCATATGTATTAGGGCAACCCTGCAGCTTGAATTCTCTTTGATGTTATGCTGGTCTGACTCTCAGCGTGAGGTAGATTTTTCGACAGCTGCAGTGGAGTTTGAGGTCTGAAGATGGAGCTCCCTGGCTGCCACCCAGTCTGTAGGATCAGATGCGGCTGGGATCAGGTACACTTCATACTCTGAGCTTCTTTTTCTCTGCCAATTTTGAGTCAGTCTCTATTTCTTTACTTTTCAATTTTTCCATCCCCACCTCCCAGTGCTATTTTCCAATATAATAAAATGAAAATAATATATAAAATAAACCACATACACACAGATGAACAGAAGTCCTGTTTCCCCTTTTCACTTCTCTGACATTATGCTCACTTTGTTCTTGCCTCTTCTGCTCATTTTATGGCTGTTTCCCATCTCAATTACTCTCTGCAGTCATTGATTACAGATGTAATGTTTCCTGTATCAAATTCAGAGCTATAAAAATAGGCCACAGTGCAGAAAGAGGGGCTGGGTTAGTTGAGTTAATGAGGTTCTGTGTTGAAGAATAGTGACACATGAATTTATTTATCTACAGGGAATCGTTAGTGAAGTTTCTTGTTTATGGCCTCTCATTCTTTCTACTGATTCATTCTCACCTGTTTGCTGAAATTGTAGTAACTATGTAGAAATACAGTGTGACCTATATAACACACATTTATTAGAATGTGATTATCATGAAGCAAGAGGGCTAGCAGATATGCTTTAAATGAGAATGTAACATAGGTAGCTCTTTATGAAAGTGTAAAAAAATGAGTTACATCTTTAATTAAGTTTAAGCAACTAGGTCTCTAGCATGATTAGTGCGCCTGCTGTACATACAAGCGATGTGAAACAAGCCAGGTGCAGCATCCTTCCTACTACTTCCTCCTGCTTTTGTTGATTTAAGTGAGGCTCTCGGGTACCTGATCCTACCCTGATGCCTGAAGATTTATTCATGTAACTCCCTGTGCAACTGCATGATATTATGCCCCTTGTTCTCTAGAGGAAATAATTAAGCAAATTACTAACGCATAAAATGCTCAAGTTAAAATCCTGAAATATTCCATTTAATGCAGTTAATAGCTTAACGTAATAACTGTGGTATCCTCTTAGTCAGAATGCTGTGTGCAGTATCCTCTTAGTCAGAACGCTTTGGCTTTCATCCCCATTAAATGGAATTCTAATTAAGAGTTGATTCCAATTTTGTCAAGGTTGCTCTGTTGTTATACTCTTAAACAAGGTCAGAAGGTGAAAAAGGACTAACCTGCATATAAACTAAAACTAACCATCCGAGGTCAGTGCAGTAGTGTTACTACTGTATATAAATGCAGACTTTAGAACTGCAGTTACAAATACTGTGCTGTCAAGCAGGGTTTCTAAAACAAGGCAATAACTTCATCTATTGGTAGACTTGTAGCAGAATTTGCTCTTGGGCAAGGCAAGTTAGTTCAGCTTAAGCACAGTTATTGCAAAGAAAGTGAAAATAACCAAATGCAGCTAGTGAGGAAGCAGATAATAGTTTCATTGGAGGAACTAGCATGAAAATACAATTCCAGAAAAGCTGCATGCAATGCTCAGCAACTCATGGATGCACATGAAGTTCCCACTGTCTTGGCCAAGAAAGCCATCAGATAACTGCAGTTGTGTATAAGCTACTTAGACATTCTTATAAGAACTGTACTGTACTGGAATTGAGCACTGACTGTGTGTGAGAAAGACATGGAGAGGAGGAAAAAGTTTTCTGACAGTGTGTGTAGGTGTGTAGTGTTTGTGATGCAGGTGCCCACTTCCTTCACTGCATACATTCAGAGTTTCATTCAGTTTTTGCTAATGACATGAACAGAAACAGTATCTAAATGCAAAAACTTGTCATTTGGAATTAACTTTCTGTTTGGGGCCTGGTAAGAATTCAGCATATACTGGCTCTGTTTCTGTGTATTGCTTGCTGAGAAGGAACATAGATCATCAAAGCTTTGGTGATCTATCGGCAGCGTTGCCTTCCTATAGTGATCATAAAACCCTTTGTACTTAGTAAGTAAAATGTGCTGACGCTAACAGTGTTGGCCTTTACTCGAGTATCATACATTTGTATGCTTTGGCTCAGGGAGGAAAATGAAGACTAGATTAAGCTATAATATATTGTTGATTCACATTTCCTCTTGACCTAGTCTCCCTATAACAGAGATTTGGAGCAGATTTTTGAGCTATGCCAGTTTCACAGCTTTAGTCAGTTTAGAAGATCTACACAGAGTGCGAGAAACTAGTAAGTTTTGATCACCTGTTAAGTAGCTTTTGTGTCAATTTTTCTGTCCCCCTCCCTAATACTTTTCTCACCTTGATGCGTATTATGGGTTTTAAGTCAGAGAAATCTAATGCTAATTAACATTTCTGGTCATAGAGAGATATGCAAGTGTAAGAAGAAAATTGATATGCCACTGCTCATCTGAAATGCAGAAAATAGTGATGCATTGCTAAAGTATCTTTCATCTGAATAGAAAGGAGTACCATTCACTTTTATCTAGAAATGAAATGGATAGACCTTCTGGCACCTGAAGTTGCAGTTTAAAAGTAGCATCCAACTTGAGTAATTGTGTAAAATATGAATACTATTTGTGTAAGCTAAGGGATGTGTTAAGTATTTTTGACTATGCTTTGAAAAATATTGCAGTATAACAGAAATCTGTTGTGATAATATATATACATTATTTCCTGTTGTTTGCTAACTAGGTCCTTAATCTCTGAACCCACTTACTTTTTGCAACGCTTACTTTTGTGGTTGTACATGTGGTGAAGTCCACTTTATACAGAATCAAATCTAAAGTTAGAGGCAAGATTTTTCTGCTTTAGTAAAGATGGGTGTAAGTTATAGCTCCTAGTCATGGTCACCCAGAGCCCTTCCTCAGGAAACTTTTTTTGTCTGGCAGTTTTTTCCAGAATATAAATTTGTCTGTTGTACTCTCTCAGTCAGTGGCCCAGATTTACGCATTCCCAATTTTGTGACAGGAAAGCAGGAGAAAGGGGCCCAGGCCTACACCTGATTAGAACATCACATACACTGTAACCTGGCTACATCTCGGTTTTATTTTTCAGTCCCTTTATTATAAAGTTAAGTATTTGCGTAAGTATAAATACATGAAAAAGTATTGGCATAATGTAGATTACAATGTGTAGGTGGCATTTGAGGGTGAGTGCCAGAAAATAACATGGTAAATATCTGCTGCGTGGTTTATTTCTGGAAGATTCTGTGCTGAGATGCTCTGATCCCACCTATGTCCCCCACTGGTTCATTCAAGGTGGCTACCTACTCAGAGCTTTACTTGGGTTCTGCTTTTCAGAAGTGAGTAGGCACTGGGACTTCAGTGTCACTTAACCTATCTGAACATACTTTCTATAATAATACATTATCTTTTATTTCTTCAGGAACTGCTGCTATGTTTCCTGTACTGTTTCTCATCAGCATATTAAACCTCTTCTTAGAATCATCATAGAATAGTTAGGGTTGGAAAGGACCTTAAGATCATCTAGTTCCAAACCCCTGCCATAGGCAGAGACTCCTCATGCTTTGTTCAGCTGTTGTATGAATAGCCTTCTAGGTGGTGTAAATTCAGGGGAGTTTGGTTTGGGGAAAAGTTTGCAAAATGAAGCTGTAAATTGTTGGGAACCCGAGTTTAAACTGAAAACAGTGTTGTAAGTTTCCCATGGAGGTTTAAGCCTGATTAACTTACAGAACTGAAGTACATCTTTGAATTTATAGTCAAATAATGTTCATTGTTATTTTCTTTATTATGAATTTTTATGAGATCTTTGGGGAACATTTATCTACAGATACCTGCAGTCTTTACAAAAGAACCAAGCATTGCCATTGACCTTGAGTGTTTTCAGGAGATGGGGAGCAGGGAAGGCCAATAAGTGCAATTTGACCCCCCTTTTACCAGTCTTTCAGTGCCAAGTGTCACAACTTCCACTAACTCTGAGGAACCCTTGTCTTCAAATGATACGAAATCTAAAAATGACATTTATTTTGATTGTGTTATAAAATGACAGATAATGCATTTCAGGAATATAATGTCAGAGCCAAAAAAGATTCTAAGCTGAGTAAATTTAGCTATAGTGTAGGCTCTCCTGTCTAAAATCGTGATCTTAAAACTTCCTGAGGCTCCAATTTCAAGACACCTGAAGTTGCAGTTCTTTTGGTCAATCCATGAAAAATACTTGAGAGATATTCTTACTAAACATAAGGATATTCTAGTGAATATTCATAAAGTCAGCTGTGAGTGGAGAGCCTCTGAATCTTGACGTTATTACTACTGATGTTTGTATATTTTGTCTAGTTACTTGTTGCTTCTGAGGGAGCTATTTTGCACGACATATAGGAGCAGTTGATACTCTAATAGAGCATAGTAATTTTCTCATGAGAGTTACCAACTAGCTTTAAGTTACTTTACCTTGATCTTGGGTGTGTTCTACATTGGGTTACAGCTGTAAAATTGGAAATGGAGTGAGCACAGTACTTGAGGGTTTTTTTTTTTTTTTTTTTTTTTTTGGAAGAATGTATGTAGCCCCCCCTTTTTTTACATATATATAAATTTATTATATATACTTTATATATTATATATATGAATTGCTATTTATGTTATGTTAGAGATAGGCTGTAGAGTATGGAACTCTGGGGGTATGTGAGCAGTCAATAGAGAGTTTGTGGGTCAGGATTAAAGGGAGAGCAGTGATGGGAGACATTAATGTGGGGATCTGTTACAGATCACCTGATCAAGAGGACTCTGTGGATGAAGCACTCTATAGACAGACAGGAACAGCCTCATGCTCACAGGCACTTGTTCTTATGGGGGACTTCCACCACCCTGATATCCATTGGAGGGACAGTACAGCCCAGCACAAGCAATCCAGGAGGTTCCTCAATTGTGTGGAAGACAACTTCCTTCTGAAAGTAATAGAGGAGCTGACAAGGAGAGGTGCCATGTTTGACCTCATGCTCACCAACAGGGAAGGGCTGGTTGGAAATGTGTCGCTCCAGGGCAGCCTTGATTGCAGTGATCATGAGATGGTCAAATTCGAGATCCTCAGGACAGTGAGAAGAGTGTGCAGCAAGCTCACTGCCCTGGACTTCAAGAGAGCAGACTTTGGCCACTTCAGGAACCTGCTTAGTAAGGTTCCATGGGATATAGCCCTAGAGGGCAGGGGGGCCCAAGGCTGTTGATTGATATTAAAGGATCACCTGCTGCATGCTCAGGAACGATACATCCAGGATGTCAATACATGTTTATGTCAAAAATTTATTTTAATTAGGCAATATTAGAAAAGATTACTGAAAGATCCAGGAGTGTGTAATAGGACTTGGTAATAAGATGTCAGATTAAATTCAATTTGGATGAGTGCATGGGAATTAAAATACAAATCACTTTATCGTGCACAGCTCTAAATTAGTCCCTAAGAAAAGTACGTGATATTTTATTGGATTATTTGAGAAACAGTGTTTTGATTAAGTAAAGATTATAATAAAAAGTGTAATAAGGGCATAAATGCTTTAAAATGCTATGAGCTGTATTCTTGCACATCTTGATTATTGATCATTGATGATAGTGCTTCTGTAAAGCATGCCAGATTTGACTGACATGGCACAAATACTGCAGTCCCATTTGCAGTGAGTGGCTCAGTGAGCTGGTATCTGGCTTGTAGATAGAAGTAAAGGTTCAGACAATAGTGTAAAGTCTTTTTTCCCCTGAAAAGGGGATTTTCCAAACCACACTGTTCTCACCCCATGCCAGTGAAATTAAGGCAGGTCTGTCCTTTCATACATGGGTTTAGTTCTTGGCTCCTGACTGTGAAGAAGGACATTAGACCTTTCAGTCTCTAGACTTCCAAAGCTTAACAGAAAATATATCCTCTCACTAGTAAAAGCTTTAAATGCCCAGATTGTTGTAATAATTGAACCAGGCAAAATAGGTCTGTTCTGAAAGTTATATTTATGTTTTTCTATTATGCAGACTAGTTACAGTAATGGGCTGCTTCACAGCTCCTCAAATCAGCAAAATTTCAATACAGATGCAGGATGTTGACATCACAGGCTGTGGGCAGCCCGAAGGTTGTGCTCAGTCTGCTGAAGCTGGCCCACAGTGCAACGTGGGTCCAGAAGGAAAGCATGAATAGGAACACTTGATTCGGCAATTTATTTACTTGGGAGTTTTGTGGGCAGGGAATTCAGGGGTCAGGAAGCACAAATAATCCAGGGATCTGGGGATGCAACCAACATCTTTCCCTTCCTAGATGAGTTTCAGTATGAAAGGGACTTCTGCTGTATGTGGCTTCTGCAGAGATGTAGGCAGATCGGTAGCATCTTGGTATATCATTTCTGAATTGTAATTAGCTACGAATAGGTATTAAAATGCTTCTGAACCTGCCTGAGTTTTGGTGTTCAAAACATGGGTGTTGATGGTATTTAGGTATTTTTTAAATATTGAATTGGATTTCACCAAGCTTTGGGGAGGCTGTTTCTGTGAAGATGTGCAAGTTCCAGAATGTTGGCTGCATGAGCAGAGTGTAGCCTTAAAAGTACATGGTAATACTGTAAGCATTGTTTTTCACTTTCCATAATGAAAAGGTGGTTGAATTCATATCTCTCCGTGCTTAAAAATAACAGCTGTAAACTGAAATCAGGACTGTGAAATTTCAGCCCAGCTAATGAAAATCAGTATTTTCAGCCTTGTTTAATTCTGCTGCTTTCCTGAAACCACTGGAAACTCTGCTGCAGGTTGTAAGCACAGGATATCACCTGCAACATTCAGAGACCTGTGTGTTATAATAAAAATTCTGATCTAATCTGTATATTGTGGCTTCTATCAAGTGTCTGTGATATGGCCGCTTACAGTTAAATAGTCACAGATTTGACCCTAAGTCTTTTTTTGAGTTATCTCTGAGGATATAGTGTAGGTCCTCTGGACAGCAAAGGCACATCCAGTTTGAAATCTTGTCTGTGGACTGATCTTTTCTTTAAAAAAAAACACTATGTAAAGAGATTTAGGTAGTATCTAGCCATGTGCTTACTCACTTGTAATGACTACTGCTGCTTGCAACTTTACATATTTATGCAAAGAAAGTGTTTTTAACTGAACCAAAATGTAAATTTGAGTGGATAATTACATTCTGCAGGTTTCCAAAGAAAATTTCAGTATTACATGCACATAGACGTTATTTATATGGTTATTTGCTGTTTGGCTCTTTCCAGTTTTTAAAAATATCTTTAAAAAGGAGCAAAAATCTCAGAATTGGAAAATTACTACAGCAAAACTAAATAAAGAAATGATACAATTCTGTTTAAAAAATAAAATAAAGTCAGACTTCTGTATTCCCTTTGAGTTCTTGCTTGCAGTTGTAGAATCATAGAATAGTTCGAGTTGGAAGGGACCTTTAAAGGTCATCTCCTCCAGCCTCCCTGCCATGAGCAGGAATATATTCAACCAGATCAAGTTGCTCAGAGCCCCATCCAACCTGACTCTATGTTTCCAAGGATGGAGCATCTGCCACCCCCCTGGGTAACCTGTGCGAGTGTTTCACCACCTCATCATAAAAAACATTCCTTGTATCTAGTCTAAATCTCCTCTCTTTTAGTTTAAAACCAGTACCTGTATACTATTGTAACAGGCCCTGCTAGGAAGTCTGTCCCCAGCTTTCTTGTAGGCCCCCTTTAGGCATTGGAAGCTGCTCTAAGGTCTCCAGCCTGGAGAAGAGAAGGCTCTGGGAACAAGCTCAGTTCTCTCAGCCTGTCCCCATAGCAGAGGTGCTCCAGCCCTCGGAGCATCTTTGTGGTCTCCTGTAGACTTGCTCCAACAGGTCCACATCCTTCTTATGTTATGGCCCCCAGAGCTGGATGCAGTACTCCAGGTGGGGTGGAGAGTGGAAGCATTGCCACTCTGAGCTTGCGGGCTGCGGTTTTCAGCCCAGCATACAGTTGGCTTTCTGATACAGATCCCTTCTAGGTTTCTCCCTACCTACCACTTTATTTATATGAAAATAATTCATGGTAAGCCTAAAAAGTGCAAAGTATGGAGATTTGATATTATTGCCTATGTTTTTCTACAGTCTTTAATATTTAACATATTTAATCTCCTAATATCAAACAGTCTATAGAAATAAAGCAGAGCTTGTATCACAGCAACAAAATGGGGAAAAAACCCCACCATAATAAAGGAAGTTAAAAGATCATTACTTTGTGAATTAATGTTTCTAAACCTACAGTGTAGAAAAAGAAATTTTTGGTTGTCATCAGGTCTTTGGAGATATTTGTATCAAAAAGTCTCTGTATTTCATACTGCTCATGGAAAATCTGAGTAATTTGAAAAAGTAGTTTCTTTTGTTTGATCCTTCAAATCCCAAACTCCAGGGAAAGAAGATGTTTCCAATTTGTAAGTAGAATGGGAAGAAGCTGTGCTGCTGACCTGATTCATCAACAGATAACGTAAGGGAGCAGAGACAATTAATAGAAATAACAATAGTACTTCTAAACATAATCTTGCAAAAACAACAGCACCAAAAGGGAAGAACAGATTTTGGTGTTCCTACAATGAAAGAAATAATGACCATTGTAAAAAAAAGAAAAAAAATGCTCATGCAAAATCAGGCAGTCAGAAAGAAATTTCTAAACCTTTATAGATACTTCCAGCTCAGTTTTTCCATCTGATGCAGTATTGCTGGATAATGCATAGTGCTTATGCTGGTAGTGTTTATCATCAAAGCACTAAGGCAAGGTCCAAGTATAGTACTGTCAGTCTCAGCCATTCTGAAGCAGACCAACCTCCCAACCCCCCATAGGATTGGCTTAAAATGAAACATGAGATTTAAAAATCATTTGAGGCTATTTATATTTGAATTTTTAAAACTGAATTTCACCCAGCAGATTAGTAACAATGTTGAGATGGAGCTGCATGTTGAATTTAATTTTGAAATCTTATATAAACCTGAGCATTTTGGCCTAGTTTACATCAGAAGTTGCAGAGGTTGGATTTAAATTCAGGAAAACACTTTTCAGAATCAGTATCTGGTTCAAGCTGTTCTGTAGACATGACACATGTTTTTCAAAGTCTTAAGAGTAAGTCACAGAATCATAGAATGCTTAGGGTTGGAAAGGACTTTAAGATCATCTAGTTCCAACCCCCCTGCCATGGAGGGCATATATAGTTGAAATGATAAATGTAATATTGAGTATGTTACAGTTCTCTAGAAAATTTTGATGGATTTTATCTGTTGATATTTTATTTGGTAGATGTGATTTTATACATTTTAAGCAACTATGTCTTGTGGTTTAAGCCCAGCCAGCAACACAGAACCATGCTTCCAGATAAATGCCCCCAGTTTATATACCGGGCATGACATGCTGTGGTATGGAATACCAATTTGGTCAGTTTGGGTCAGATGTCCTGTCTCTGGTTCCTCTCAACTTCCCCTTCTCCCTGGCAGGGCATGAGACTCAGAAAGTCCTTGGTCAGAGTGAACATTACTGAGCAACAGCTGAAAACATCAGCATTATCAGCGCTGTTCTCAGGCCGAGAGTCAAAAACACAGCACTGCACCAGCTACTGAGAAGGAATAAAAATGACTCCTACTGCTGAACCCAGGACACTGTGTTTCCTCTATACCTAAGAAATCGATCAAACTGAAGAAGGAAACAATCCCAGTTAGATGATGATGATGTTTTTAAAAAGGAAAGCCAAAACATACAATTACAAATAAATACTGGGAAATTCCCTGTATGTTCATGTAATTCTGTTATCATGATGCATTCCAGAATTCCCAGTCCTTTAAGCAAGAACTCTTAAATCACAGCCTGTTGGTTTGCTGCCCACTGAAGAAATCTTATGTTTGTTGATGATTATGACATAATTGACATTTTCTCTGTTACTTGATCCATCACTGCCTACAGTGTAAAAGTCTAGGAGACGACTTCTGCAGTCATGTTGTCCTTGCACTTCTCATTCAGAGTGAAATATTCCCCTTCAGTATCCATTTATGCTTGGACTCTAGTGAGATTACTTACCTTGTCAAATACTTATCACCTGTTAATATGAAAAATACTGTGTTTTAGAGAGAGGATGTTGATCACTTGAGTTCTGTATTAATAATAACTATTGTCAAATCATCATGGATAAAGGATGTCCCAGTTTAGGGTTCTTTTTGCATTGCTGGCAAGAGAAGTGTGCTTAGTCACTGCAGTTAATTTTGGCTATGATTCCAGAGCCTTATAATGACTAAAATCAGTCTCTATTTTTGGTTGTCTTTTTATATTTGAAAAAAATGAGAACAGTTTTAAAGAAAGGATTTGATGCCATCTGAAATGACATTGGTTGCCTTTTCACATAATTTTGATTGAATTCTTTGCTTTTGTACTTTGTTTCACCAGTACTGCTAAATCTGTCATTCACTCTCAAATAATACATGATCAGCTTGCTTTGCAACGTAGAGGATTAATATAGCCTGCTTACTGTTATATATTTTAATACTGTCTGGGAAACAAAGGTTTCCTCTTATCTGTTTTCAGAAGCATTAAAACGTTTTGCAATTTCAGCCCTTATACATTGGCTTTGATGACTCTAACGTAAAAATATGGAAGCAGTAAATCCTTTCTATCTTTAATTGAAATCCTTTCATATCACTCTTTAGGGCAGTCTGTATTTTGCAGTTATTTACACATATTCAGTAGGAAACGTACGTTCTTACAGTTTCTACAGTCTTTGTCCTTCAACATTGTGCATCTCATGGCCCACAAAAGTTTTCAATGTTGTGTGGTCCTTGTTTATGCCCGTTTTATTTGTGCATGGGGTTCATAATGCTTTTTATCTTTAGAGTCTGCAGAAATAAAGCAGTCTTGCACTCAGTTGCTTTCCTTGCAAACTCTGGTGTCCAGTTGTAGCTCTGCAAATTAAACCACTGTTACTACTGAAGGATACAGCCCTGCATTAACTTCTGCTCTGCTGTGCAATCACATCTTCTCCGCAGTGGAAGTGTATGATGTTCAGGTGCTCAAGTGGAGCAGGCTCAGTTTATCAGCCGTAATCTGTCACGGGCTGCATTTGACTGCTACAGGTATTTGTGTCAACTCAAGGCGAGCTTAAAGGCACAGGGATGGAAATGAGTACTTGGGACTGGGAGGTGCTGCCTCTTGCCGTTGGCCTTGCAGTTTGAAATTGCCAGTGGATCTGTAAGGGTGGCTAGTGAGGATCAAGGAGTTTAAGGAGGCTGCAGAAGTATATAGAGCCTAGTAGAGTGCTTGTGCCAGTGGTTGCATGTTTATCTTTCCAATGCACTGCTTCCACATTCTTGGTCCTCCACATGCACAGCCTCTGTGACTGTGGGTCAGGGTGTTGCATCTTTTGCAAATTCAGAGTTTTTCTCTAGGGCAGTATTGCCAGTTCAATGTGTCTAGATAAAAAAAGTGAGGTTTTCCCTGAGTTTCTGAGGTGAACTCTGTGAGGGTTTTTTAGGTTTTAGAATTGTTCAACATTTGTGAACCCATAAAGCTTTTACCAGTGGCAGCAGTTATCTGAAGCATGAGGCTTAAGAAGTTTCTCTTTTGTATTTGTGATTCGTGATTGGTGGTGAGGCACTGGATTGGGTTGCCCAGGGAAGCTGTGAATGCTCCATCGCTGGTGGGGTTCAAGGCCAGGTTGGGCAGAACCTTGGTTGACATGGTTTACTGGGAGGTGTCCCTGCCCATGGCAGGGAGGTAGGAACTGGATGATCTTAAGGTCCTTTCCAACCCTAACTATTCTATGATTCTATGATTTTTTAAATATTTTTTTCAATGAAGATGGGGCTGCTGCAATCAGATTCAGCATGCACGTGATACCTTGTTACGGAGCTATTCTAGCACTGCGATGTAGGCAGGGAAGGAATTTCTTTCCCCTTGCAGACTCTTTCAGTTTGTTTTTTTTAGGTAACACAGAAATGGAGCTATATTCATAACCCAAACAATGTGTTGTACCAATGCTGTCTACATAGTAATTGTAATTTTGGATGTTGTATGAAAACATGAGCAATAACTTTGCTATTCATGTGCTGCTTATTCTTTGTGAGTTTCTTTTCCTGTAAAAAAACCCCACACCCCCAAAAATCACTAGAACATTGTAAGAAATAAAGCATAGTAATGTACCTAGTAAGTGGGACGGATATGACTGTGCTGAGGAAAAGATACCATATTCATTTGGGAATTACCCTGTTTATATTGCTGTTAAGTCACTGAACGTGTCCATGGTGAAATATAGACTTACATTTGCAGAACTCTGAACAGTGTCTGCAGTGAGTTGCAGACTTATGTAGTTAATAAAAGATCCAATTCTCTTCAGACAGCCTTGAATTCTTATTAAATGTATAAGTTTCATTTTAGGCAGCAGGTTTCTACATATTGGAACCCTCAGGCTAAAGATTAAAAAAAAAAAGGAACTTGTATATGTTTGTAAGTATAGTGCTGGAAGGAAAACTTTTGTTCCTGCTGCAATGGCTTCAACTAATTTAGTTGTAAGGTGGTTTATTTTCCTCTTTAAGAAGGGCAGAGAAGAAGTACAAATTGAGGAGAATATAATTTTGTTTCTGGAGTAGCTAATGTACGTTTCATAATAGAGTATTAAACGGGGACAGCAGCTGCTGTTTCTTAATAAAAAAATTTCTATGTCCTGCAGGAAGAGCAATAGAAATCCACCTGGGAATTTTCACTAGAACGAATGTGAGTAGTTGTAGATACTTACATAGTAGATAGTACTTACTGTAGTACTATGTAGTAAGTGCAGAAACTTCCTGTTTCTTTCACAGCTTGAAAACTAAGGCAAAGAGAAATCATATGACTTGACTATAGCACAGTTTTTGTGTTAGAGCAAGGAAGAGAATCCAGATTATTAATTCCTGACAGTGTTTTCCATCCTACTTAGAAAACAGCTTTTTTAATGCTTAGAGGTAGTAAAATCATTGACGTATTTGTGATAAAAGTCCATATAGGTAGCGTTTCTTATTTCAAAAGCAGAACTGAATGAAATGAAGTAACACAATAAAACCTGCATTTTACGCATGGTGCTCTTCACAGCAACACCAGTGTACTTGTAAAACATCCTAAAATCTGATTTCTTTCTTTAACTTGATTCAGACAATGTATCACTGAAAAGATATTCTCAGAAATGAATGGCTGCTGTGGGCTTTGCCATTCAATTTAATTGCTTCCATTTCCAGGCAAAGCAGCAATCCTGAATCCTATGTTGTTTTCTTTTGCCTAACAGAAGGCTAATAATAGTTCCTCATGGAGGCAGTCTCACATAGCAGAAGGTAGGAGGGCATGTGGAAATGGATGTTTTAAAACTGCTCAGCTTACCTGCTGATGGGTGGTAGATATGACAGCAAGTTTCGCGTCAAGTAAGTGGGAAATACATATGTATCACTGGCACTTCTGTCTAAGACTGAATACTTCCAGGTGCCCAACTTAACAGTAAATCTTGAAGCTGCTACTGCTGTGAATAAACACATGTGAGAGTATTTATCTAGAATGCAAAGCTTAAAAAGTATTTTGGAACCATATCACTGACATATGGTACAACAGTTTAAATGATACAAGCAGAGTCATTGTTCTGATGCAGACTTTACAGATAACAGTAGCGGAAGTAAAACTCATGCAAGGTGCAGAGCCTCATGGAGTGATTTACAGAGAAACCGGCTGTGACAACGCTAGTCAGTCTAAAAAAAATGCAGCCCACAAGTTAAAACAGTGGAACAGCTTTTCCTTCAAATGTAATGATGAAGACAAACAGATGAATGTAGGAGGAATAAAATAAATCAGCTGTTAACACCCTTTTTGAAAGCACTTTTAAAAGATAATAAAATTATATTGGTTTTTAGAAGTAATTAAACTTTTCATCCTTTTAAAGAAGAAATTCAAGTACCTCTTGATTGTGTACACATTAAAAATGAAGTTTTGTGCAAATCTGTGGGGACTTTCACATCATAAAATGTGTTTTGTCAGATTGACAACTGTTAGTTGTGAGAACATATATCCTTCAACCCTATTTTTAACAAATGCAGTAAGATGAGTTAACTGCCTTCAGCTGTCACGACTTTGGTCTCCACTCCAAATCCATTTCATACAAAATTCTGGGGAGGAAATGGGCTTCGTGCTAGAAAGAGAACATGAAGAAATGTGGGTCAGAGAGTGTTCCACATTCAGTGCTTCTGTGCCAGAAACAGTCTGTAACTTTCTGCCTAGACTTCACAAATCAACAGCATCCTCTATAATTGGACTTCTAAGCAAAAAAGAGCACAGCATAAATAGTGCTGATATAAGATGCTCAGCAATGTCAGTTCACTCAAGAAAATGATCCTATTATCTCTTCCAAATCCTAATGGGGTGTTTCTGACCTTATGTCCTCTCTATTTCTACAAAACGTAGTATTCTGTTTGGTTCTCATTGCGAGTTACAAACCTGATTTCCTGGGTCTTAAGTAAATGCAGCAAGCTTGAAGGTTTTTTAGGTCTGTCTTTTCATGAAGATACTCTATGCAAGATTCAAAATCATAAACACAGCACTGAAACTAATGATGTAGACTCTAGTTCTGAAGAAATGTAGAAAAAATGAAGTAACTAGTGGCTGAAAGTAGAATCAAGACTTCCCCAAAGTTCAGAATGGGTATATTGGTAAAGTCTTATTTACTTTAGGTCTAATGAGATGCATTTTTAGTTTTGAAATTGAAAATTACATTATAGTTTCTGAAACAAAGCGCTGAAAATTGGGTATTGGACAGGAATCTGCCTTTTTACTCTACCTCCTAGTCCCACGGATTGATAATTACTTTGCACCAACTGCCAAATCATTAAAGAGTGGCGTATTTTTTTACCTGCCTATGCTGATGAAAGGGGAAATGTTCTTATTTTCAGATTTTAAGCATCTCATATGAGATGTGTAACAGCTTGAAACGCTTCTGTTGCTACAGCCTGCTGGGTGCTTAAAAAACTGTCTTCTTCATATGTTGTTTTTTTTTTTTGGGTAATATCTCTTGTTTCAGTTTGTTGTCAGTGCAGCGTAAGATATGCAGAATCATTTTACAGCTTTGGGTACTTCAGAGGGTATTCCTTCCTGCATCCATTTCTTTCTCAGAATAATTAAAAGCAGGGAGAATATCAATATTAAGAATAAATGCATTTTAAATGGTATTGTAGACTTAATTTTCAAAGGATGAAGATGGCAGTGGGTATTACGTAGGATGACCCTCACATGCCCAACTCTACTAGTAAGGTAGCTTCAAGGCAGCCTCAGCTTGATTTCCTGACCACATACATGAGCAGAACTGGTATGCAGCCATGCCACAGTCAATTCTTACTGAGCATTGCCCTCTCTGAATCCAGCCTGCCTAGATACTGCATGGAAAACACAGCAGTGCACTGCTCTCCACCTCCAGTATTTGCATATTGCATTTAAACATCCATATTTAGAGATTAGGTTCTGCACTTTGTACTTTCTGTGGGATTTTTGGTTGTTTTTTTTTTTTTTTTTCCCCTGCAATTTGTCATTTTAATATAGATACTCAAATCTATGCATATGTTCTCGTAATTTTAGCAAAATTTATTGTTTGCTGGTTAAAATTATGTATATTTGACCATTGTATGTTGGATAAGGTAAAAAGAAATGCCCTTGTGGTTGTGGTATATATTCTAGATATTTATGTAGGTGTTTTATTTGATAACTGCCATTCTGCTTTAGCTATTTACTGGGGTTTTATTGCTTATTTTGCAATCAAATACAGAGACACAGGTGTACCAGGGGGCACTGAGGTATATTGTGTATGGTTTTACAGAACCATATTAGTGTACCTTTATCATTAACTATCATAAATTGTGGTTATGTACCTTTTAAAGTAGCACACATGATTATAGGTCAGGAACACATTAAGAAACTTAAATGTAAATTAAGTGCATGAAAACATCACTTAGACAACCTTGCAGACTCCATTCCATTGTGAACACTTGTCATTAGTGGTGAGAAAGGATAACTCTTACACTGCTTTCTGTCTGAGGATTTAAAAAGGGGCTTTACAATGGATTGTTGTACCCGTTTGCAGATGAAAAGATTGAGACAGAGAGAAAAGAAGCAATTTATTCAAGGTCACCTGGAAAGGTAATGATACAGCCGGAAGGAAACCCAATGAATTCAGAGGTCTGGGCCAGTTGTCTAGTCAAGTGTGGTACTGCCTGCTTTGCTTCCAACTGTTCCTAGTTTCCTGAAGAAAACAAACGTATCCACTATAGTTTCCAACTAGAATGTGGTAAGTATTCTGAGAAAACTTCTGCTGTGAACTTCCAGTTTTATTATTTGCTTCTGACAACATCACACTGTTAACCACACTGAGCCTATTTTTTCCTTTTTTAATTGATGCCACTGTAAATCCAGTGTTGTTTTTTTGATATGAATTGAGTTACTGCATATTTTTAACAATACAAATGAAGGTAGTTTAGCCCAATTTTTCTACATTGGATTTCCTACTGTTCTTCTTTTAAAGAGTGTGATGCTGCCTGCTGCAATATTTCTCATAATCTGTTTATGTAAATGATACCAAAAGCAAAATTAGAGGAAGGGCTTTAATTTTACAGTAAGTAAAGTTCTTACTCAGATTTAAGTTATCAAAAAGGGGGGGGGGAAGGGAAAAATGCATTCTTTTTCTTGTAATTCTTGACTATACATGAGACTGTTCAGTTTATTTCTGTGAATGGTATCCTGCTTCTTGATGAATTCCTAGAACTGCCATTATAAATCTTAACTTCACAAAGTCTGTTTCCTCTAGACAATGCTGGTTCTTGCTATGACATTAGCAGAAGCTGCATTTATATTTTATACTCTTTGATTAAATCCTCCCTAGTTAGAGTTAGTTGAAAATCTAACACATCATTTTCATGTACCTAGTGGAGCTGATAACTTCCTTTTTTTTTTGCTTGTCTCTCAGTCTTCAGGTCTACTGAGGCTTTTTAGCTGTTTCACTCTGTGACATGTGTAGTGTGTATTAATGGGCTTGCAAATGACTTTAGTAGGAATGAAGTATGGTTTTACCTCCTCACTGATCACCACACTGCTTTTGTAACCACTGGATTTGACTTCCATTTGGTAATGGCTTCAGTGCAACAGAAATAAGTCTTTAAGAATCAAATGTTTTCTGTGTTAAAAGGGTACTGCAGCAAGCTTAACAAAGAGGAATGGCTCTTTTATGCCCTGAAAGAAAAGATCATGTGAAAAACAAGGGAACAAGCCAGTGTTTTAACTTATACACAAGGACTTGCTAGATTGAATAAGCACAAACTGATCTAATTTTGATGCTTTCTAACTTGTGCATACTTGACTTTACAACTCAGTAGTACTTTTCAAGACAATATGTACATTATCCAAAATTGAATAGGTGCCTTTCTGTGCTTTGAAGTTGTTTGGTTTTTTTTTCCATGAGACAATGCAACAATATACACGGAAGTGTTTGGTCTTGTGAAATTGTATACTTTTTCCTGAAATTTGCAAATTATGTATTGCTTTGAAAATATCAATGCAAAATTTTCCTGTGGCAACATAATAATGTAATTATTTTTTTATACCCAGATTTGACCTTTACTTTCTTTGAAAAGCAGGCTTCCAGCTTCAGGACTGTGTTGTAGTGTGTCCTGTTTTCAGTGTAGGAGATCTTAGTCTGCTTTATCTTCTAAAATATTTGTACGTAAATTTCAGTCTATAAAATGAATGTAAAAACAACTTTCATTTGAAGGTTACGGTTAGTTACTTCAGACTCTTTATTTGTTCTTCCTGACTTTTTTAGTAACTTGCTCCTTATAACTCTTGGCTAAAATCAGTCATACCACATCATTTTGGGTGGCATCTTCAGAGGTGCTGTCTGTTCTGTCTTGGAGTTTCCTTTCTAATATTACTCAGTACTGTGTTATCCTGAGATACGTTTTCTACAGCTAATTGCTTCTTTAGCATTCTGGAACAATAAATGGCAATAAAATGAGGTGAGTTTTCAAGTTGTATAAGAAAATCATGTAACGGATATGTTTTATTGAAAAGACATCTAATTACTTTTTAAAATCTTTTTTAGTCATCTTGGCAACATGCAGTGTAGAGAAGCTAAGAATATGTGACTCAGGAGAAAATGTGTTGCTACTCATTTTTGAGAAAAAAAATCCCATTGTGTTCATATAGAGACTGAGCTGAGCCCCAGGAGAGCAAACAGAACACTGTTCGTTGCATACTGCACAAAATCTGGGGATGATGTAAATTTTCATAACTCATTTGACTTCAGTGAAGCTGCAGTGATTTATAGGAGCTGGATGGTTTTTGCACAGTGGTGGTATTTTCTCTGTTTACTTAAAAAAACAGCTGTGCTTAATATTGGACAGAACAGCAAAATAATGTTCCCTGACCTATATCTCTTGTCCTTGGGAAGTTCTTCTGGATTTATGTTAATGGAACGAGGCTCAGAACCTGGTTCTATATATGCAAAATACTGAGAGGCGTATCTATTTCTTTTTTTTGCTTCCTGCTTTGAGCCACTTTGTTGGATCAAAGCTTGTTGAAAGCTCAGCTAACCAGATGGTTGGGAATATCCCTATGGAAGACTATCCTAGAGAGACATAGAACTAAAACAGAGGACTATTTGGTTGGGGAGGTGCTGAAAAGCATTTAGCTAGAGTATTGATGGGCACAGGTAAACTGCTTGAATGACCTGGGGGGCTGGTATAACACAGAGCACCCCTAAAGCTTTCCTTAATGGCACTGAGAAATGGTTGTGAGATTAGTGGATAGAAGAGGGAATGCGCCTCTCTTTCCTCAACAGTGCAGAGTGCATCTCAGCTTCAATGCAAAATTCAGTCTGTGAATTAGAATTTTTACTTAAGAAGCCAGAGTTTTATATTTTCATTTGAGGAGTACTGGTTTGTATGCAGGCCTTCTCAAGCATCAGGATGAGAGTATTCTCAAAGGTGTGTTACTGCTGCTTCAAGTACACAATTTTGCAATTCATTAAACTCTGCTGTCTTGCATGAAAATGTTAGTTCATATGAACACCTGTAATGTGCATTTACAAAATGGCACATATAACCATGTTGTGGTACCTTTCCGTTAACAACAGCTCAGTTACTTTGCAATTTGCAAATTTTAACAAGTGTTGCAAAACAAAGAATGTCCTTTTAGTGCTATTGAAAGAAACCTAGGATATTTGAAATTATGAATATTG
>JAOEHX010029949.1:0-44914 GCA_025448015.1 Bolborhynchus lineola
AATACTTCCAAATCCTCTTAAGAGGTTGAGTTCAGTTAGCATGAGGGAGACCTTTTAACCTGTATAAATGCCACAATACATGAATACACACCTTTAAAATAGCTTTCTTTTAACACTGGATGATTACAACAACTTATTGTGTCTTGTCTGTCCCACTAGTCCCTTTCAAAACTGGGTGTAACAGAACTAAAAGTACTGATCATTTATCACAATCTATAAATATTAACATACTTTTACAGGTTTTCTCTCACAGAGAAGTGCAAAAGCTGCTTTTGGGACAGTCCATTTCCTCAGTGTCTTACCATTTAGGCATCAAGACATTAAAGGCCATTTCCAGGGGTATGTATCTGGGTAAAGAATGTGCACTGTGAAAAATGCACAGTAGTGAGGGGGCTTCAACTTCACGTATCTAGTAAAACAACATATTTCTTCTTAAAGATGGGCTTCTTAGCTTCTTATTAGTTTGTGCACTATAACTGTTAAAACTAATGGGAAATCTATTACTGGCTTAGAGTCTGAAAATCAAGTTTAATATCTGCTCTTATCTATCCCTTCCTTACAGCAACTATTTCTTTGCTCTTGTCTTTATCCTTCTGTGGTAAACAGTCAATATTTCACTGCTTCTTTTACACTTTGTTATTCTTAGCTTAGTGCTTTTCCCCTTTCTATTAATTTTTGTGAGACTGCTGGAATCTCTTGCATTAATTTGTAGTGATTTTAAGTATTTCTGCCAAAAAAGGTGACTCAAAGTTAAGTTCTACAGGCATGCAACTTGCTGTTCTAGGCTGTGAGCAGAATTTGTTTGCCTGGGACCCTGCATTTTGTTAGGTGAAGATTATCTCTGCTGTTATTTGGAGCAATGCCTGAGTGCATTTGGAATATGTTCATGGTCTCAGTTGAGAACATGTACCTTGAAACTGGATAAAGACTAGTCAGTAAAGTTTGAGATGCATGCCAGATGGAGGAATCACAATTGTTCAGGAGCAATATCTATTTAATGTAGCAATAAAAAGTGGTAAGAAAATTGGTACACCTGCAAAATGCAGATACCACCAAACTAATGCCAGCTGAGCCTTGGTATAATATAGGCATACCAGGCCAAGGATCATCCTGGAGTGATAAGCCTGATGGAAACATGCATGGCTTATTAACTCACGAAATTCAGATACCTCAAATCCAGAGGCAAGTTAGACTCTGCATGTCACTGTGGTGTGTCCAAGTACAGGATCTCTGCAGTCATATAGTATACACGTGCCCAATGCATATTTAGACTGTTTCTGTTTATACTCTCTCTAGCAGCATTTTATATAAATAAGCACTACTCTTGTTGTTGTTGTTGTTGCTGTTACTGCATTTGATGGCTTGTCACGTCTCCAGGAATTAATTCTACTAAAAGATTAAATCCAAGCATATATTTTGGGAAAATCCCGTCTATTAAATTCATCTAAATATGGAAGGTATTTAAAACTATTGTTCTGAGATAAAGCCTTCTATTTTAAATAAGTACTTGTAGAGAGGCTGAAAGAAGGTACTTTAGTGGTATTTGCTATATAGTCTAATTGCAAAACCACTGCTTGGAGTCAGTGCCTTGTCTCTTCAAGCCACTGAGTTACTTTTTTTATTATTATTTTTTATTTTAAATACCTCTACTGCAATAGTCTGCAAATAAAAATTTCTTGTATACTTGTGGGAGAATAACTGATGACACACACAGATTAATGCAATCAGAGTGTTGACAATTTATTGTAGCACAAATGTTGCCTTTTATAGATAATTTCATGATGCTCAAACATTTGGTAGTATCTGATTGGTTAATGTCCCTTAGCTTACATGTTAGCAACAGTTTAATGATTGGTCAACTATTACAGCATATGTTCCAAGCTTGTTCCAAGCTTGTGGTTATGTTTCAAGGTTACAGTTATCAGTTTCTTCTTGCACATCCTCCTCAGCAACTTTCCGTGCCAACTTTCTCAGACTTTACGCATGTACGTGTCCTATAGTAACCTCCAGGCAAGGCCGCAAAGCCTTTGGTTCACTACTCCATGACTGTCAAGTAGCTGTCTGGGTAGCTGTCTGGATTGCTCACATGACCGTGTTCATTAAGGTACATATACTCTGTTCTCAATTAATCTCCTTGTCCCCATCTCCTATGTGGTAAGTGTAATCCAGGGATTGAGATTTCCTTTGCATTCAATGGAGGGGGATAAGCATTTTAGAAGGGCATTTCATCCTGTTCTTAAAATCAGAATCCCACTCTGCAGTTCAGAGGCGCCAGATGGAGTTCCTTTGATCATAAGTTGGAGTGTCTATGTCTATGAGTTCCATAGACTCACTGAATCATAAACCAACATCTGATCTAGTTGTCTAAATTCTTTGTATTGCCTGTGTTAAAAAAATAGGGACTTTCATTCATCACAAAGTAGATTCCAAGTAGGACAAATAAGACAGATGGGACAGGTGATGGGTGCTAAAGCTGGGTGTTAAAAGTAACTTTCCTCACACTTGAAAAGGGAGATGCTGGGCACCTGCCTTAGGTGTAGAATCCAAAGACAGCTAACACTGATACCTTCTATCTTGATTACTGAAACTACTTCATCTCTTAACCAAGAGCTTAACTAAGTTCTTATCCTTTGACATTTCAGCTAAGCCAAATCCTAAATGCAGGTGAAATGAATTCAGGCTTGTGTGCTTCCCCATCCA
This sequence comes from Bolborhynchus lineola, assembly GCA_025448015.1. Lineage (NCBI taxonomy): Eukaryota > Metazoa > Chordata > Aves > Psittaciformes > Psittacidae > Bolborhynchus > Bolborhynchus lineola. The sequence goes on from JAOEHX010029949.1 coordinate 2,701, forward strand.
TACCTCATATTTGCAGATGCTTATCTATTAAAATCCTGTTGAGCACTATTTGATTCCTATATTGAAATTCTGTGTTCATATTAAAAGTTCCTAAAATACAGGTATTTCTAAAAATTAATAGGCTAATTTCTAGCTATGAATGTAGATCATAAAGTACTTTACACAGGGATCCCTGCCTTATTTGTACCTAAAGGTTCTAGTGGCTGGTTGCACTTCACCCTCCCTCCTCCTTAGAGAACATATTTTCACACATTTCCATTAGACAGAAAGCATGTCTTCCTGAAATATTTGTATGATGTATGTATTCCTTCTGAACTGTATAGCACTGAGGAAAAGTCACTATTCTCTTACCTCTCCTTCACCTGGTGTTAATTAATGAATGCCATGTGGTTCTGCAGTGTGGCTTATGTCATTACTATCTTTTTTTTATTCCCTTGTAATGTTTGTACAGTGTGTAAACAATGAAATCAAATCCAGTAAATCCAGTAATGGACCACCTAATGTAAGTGTGGAAGGGTGTTTGGAGGCAGGGAGAGAAAGTATGTTTTATTGCAGCAGCTCTGTTTTATATTACAGCCCCATCTGCCTATGCTGGACCTTTGGATGATATCCAACAGTGCAAGCTAAAACAGTGATCATTCAGGAAACACTTCCACAGATCAGCTAAATAATCAGACCCAACCTAGATGGTGCCTTGAAAAATAAGTACCTTTTTCTCTCCCAGTTTATGAATAACTACTCTAAACAATGACAAAAAATTGCATATAAAACTTTTGCAATATTAGGAACAAAATCTTCTTCTAGCACAAGAAATGGGTCACTTTATTTTTTTTAAAAATTAAATACAGTTTGTTCAGACTGTCTTCATTAAATCACTTTTCAATGGTATAATATTTTCAGTATAAAATAATATTGTCAATGTTAGGAAAGAATTTTTTCATTTAAGATCACCTATATTAAAGTGCCCTCTGCATGTACACATACATACATCTGCTACTCTGATAACTAACAAATATACTTTTTACTTTGTGTATATACAGACCAATACAGTGTTTGTATTCTCAGATATAACTATTTCGTATTCTTTGTACAGAAGGTTTAATTGACCTCTCAGTGCAGATAAGCAAAGCCAATGATTTTTCCCATGTGTATAATAACTGCAGAACCACCTGTCCTAAGTAACTGTGGGTTGATTCACTGGGCTACCATTTTACACTTCTATTTCTTGTACTTTTTAAATTTGGATTTTGCTACTCAAAGTTCATTGACTGTCAATTTTTCACAGATATAGAAAAGGGGTAATTATTTAGCACTAAATACATTTTGCCCATTTAATATGATAATTACTTATAAAGTTTGTATATTATCTGAATCTAAAAACAATGGGAGCAACATTTGTCCAAAATTCTTCTTTCTACATCAGTCAGCCCACTAAATATATAAATAAATAACTCCTCGTGCTTCTTTATTGTCAAGTATATGGAAACTTCACAAAGTTGAGTTATGAGATATAGTTGGATCATTTTGGAGTATTATTACTTTTAGTCTCAGCAATTTGGCATTGTTAAAATGCAATGATCATTTTGGCCTTCTTGCCAAAATTTCAAGACAGGTAAGAAATTTAAGACCTAACTTTGTTCTCCCCCTATACTGGCATAAATCAGGAAAAATGCTATTTTATTAAGTGGAGATACATCAATGCAAAATTAGATGTTGGTCCTGACATCAACTGTCACTTCAAAAACACTACCAATAACACTGCTTTATTGTTATTGTTGCACTTGATATTGATATTTTGATATTTCCAAAAGAAAGCAATGACAGGATTGACATACTACTGTATAAACCATGTACTGTATATGTCATTATCCTGACCTTTTGGAAAATGTACTGTCTCCTGCCAGTAATACTTTGGTAATTTGTCTCGCCAGTCTGCAATTCCAGTTCTATGGAACAGTTCTGTGGGACAGTAATGGGCTGTACATTACTTGAATAGCCAACTCTCTAACAACATTAAGAACCTAATTTAGGGTCAGATACCACATGAGAAAATAAAGAGGGAGGAGGAAAAAAAGAGGAAAATATGGCAGTAATGTGATCACTCCTTGTACAGTTTAGTAGTGAGAATGGCCTGGTCATTCTGAATAATTAAAGTTTTCTGATGTAAATAAATCATTATCAGCAGTCTCCATCTGCCTTCTACTTGCTTTATTTAATGCCTAGAATGGAAAATATATTTGACCAGGTGGAGATTTTTTAGCAGGGGAAAAGGAAGTTTTTTCTGTCTTTTATCTCCAATTGTCAGTATTTGCTAGTCCAGTGTTATTAGCTCTCTGCCTCACTAGAAGTTGGCAAGAGTAATGTCTTTTTTGTTTTGCTGGTGTATTTTTAATTTTCTTCTTCAATCCTCTTTCCTTCACCAGCCTGGAAGATGTTTAATGTTGTCCTGGCCTTCGCATGCAATACTGTGAACAGATTGGTGTTGTCAGGGAATTACATCCAATCTGTGTTTAGCTTTGAAGAGGAATTGTTTATGATTAGGCGATTTACACTTGAAGTGGGCAGAAGATGGCAAGGCCTATAATTAGAAGGAGGGAAATTTATCTCCCAACAGCATGTTCCTCTCTCTGAGCAGAGCCCTAGAGTCAGAAAAGGGCAGATGTAAACACACTTCTCCTCCAAGCTGGCTGATTCTGCACCTGGGTTTGATTGAGTCCTGGTTGTTGCTGCCAGGAACAACAGTTGGACTAGAGCCTGGTTAGGAAAGGCAAATTTTGTCACCACTGTCTTCTTTGCTTAGCTTATCTCCTGTGTTTTCTAAAATATTTTGTAGAAGCACATTTGCCCCTTCTGACCCAGTTGGCCAAATTATGCATGAGTTAGCAGTGGGACATGACCTGCTCTTGTGTTTGAGCAGCCACAGGCCACTTGAAGAACTGAAAAGGAATCAATATAGCCCAGAATAGCCATGCTAAACAACATCTGCCTGAAGATGAACAAAGAGACATTGTCCATGCCCAAACTCTCTTCCTTAAATCTGTGTAGCTGTATCCCTCTCCTGTTCTTCTGCCTGTAACTCAGCCTGTGCATCAGAGATGTGCCTCTGCCAATGTGTCTGTGCCAGTTCCCAGTAGGAGACAGTGGCTATAAGACACATTACAGGCATTACCCCCATCTTTAGCAGTCTTTAGCAGTTTAGAAAATGTGTTTTGTGTCATGGCAAAGGGCTCACAATTACCACTTCCAAGCTCTACCAAGTGCCATATAGCTTGCAATCTGACTGCCTTATTGACATCTTTGGTAAACTTACAGGTGTCTTTGGAGCAAAGTGTCTGGGGTCTTTGAGATAGTTTTTTTGCAGAGCAACATTATCTAACTTTCATGGTCTACTCTGCCATTCCCAAGAATCTCCTAGAGAGGAAATGTAAAAACAGCTTCTTTTCAGGAGTGTGTCAATAATTTAAGTCAACTGCATTTCTTCTTGGAGCAGTCCAACTAATCCACAAATTATTTTTGTTGTCTATTTTAGAAGTCTGTATAACAACTTGTAAAGTTCAGAATTCAGCTCAGATAAAGTTTTTTGAGAAAAAAATAATCCCAAGGATTCATTTGTCTTTGACAATAAAATCACCTCCAGCTAAATAAATTCCTTTTCTGAACAGGAAAGTAAACAATAAATGGCAACTAAGAGGACTTTCTGATGGACACAAGTTGTTTTGATTTGATTTTCTCATCCAGGAAGCCATTTCTTGATGAGCATTTTTTCTTATCCCTCACTCTAACCTTGGGAGATTTTAATTTTTTAAACATATTAAGAGATACTTAAGCATTAAGAGGAGGATATATGCTGCCAGACTAAAACTCCAAATCTAAAAAACCTCAGCCTATCTTGAATACTTCTAGTCTATATGATTTCCCAGCCAAGCCATAGCTACTGTCATCCAAGAAGCTGTTAAGAAAAAAAGAGATAAAAATAATACGGTAATTTGTTTTTAATGTAATCACTTCATGTGCATCTAGTAAACATGGGGGTTTTGCAAGAAATGATTTTATTTGTAGCCCTCATTTAACCATTTTTTTCATTGCTTGCCCTCTCCCAGTTTCCCACAGAACAGAGGTGTTGTAGCTAATTTCTATAGCTCAGAATGGAATTTCTGCAGAATGCATTATAGCTGTGGAAGGAGTCTGATTATATTCCATTGTGAACTCTTAGCACAGAACAATGATTTACAGTGTCTGTAGTCTTCCTGTGCTCTGCAGTAGGAAAGATCTCATGAGAGTTAGCTGACATCTGTATGTGACCAAGAGTTCTAGTTCAGGAGTGCTGTTAACGCTTGTTGAGTCTGAAGAAGCAAAAGAGATGGTTTTACAGAGACTACCAGCATTAATAAGCCAAGAAAGGACATGTTATTTATTAAAATCTGTGCCTTTAGAAAAATTTACTGATATTCTTTATATATAATGGGGAGACAGAGACTGAAAAAGGAAGCAATAGAGTTAACATAGTGACAAGTCAAGAAGAACAAAAATAGTCTATATCTCAGGAAAACAGAAGAAAATAGAGGGGAAGAAGTAGCAGAGCTCTTTCAGAAGACGTTGCACTGAGGACTTGAATTTATTTTTTATTCTCCAAATTCCTTCACTGATTAAAAAAAAAACCCAAAGCTGCATCAACAACAACAAAAACAAACAACCCCAAACCAAGCAAAAAACCCCAAACCAAACCAAAAGAAAACCACAAAAAGCCTAAACCAAACAAAATGACAACAGAGAAATGAAAAATAGAGAGATTAAAAAGTATAAGATTGTTCTGGGAAAATATTGCATAACCACATATGATACTAGAAGTCATTGCAATGATAAAGTAGCTAGAAATTTGAAAAAATCTATCACAAAATCCTCCAAAACCTGTTATGTTTTTTTTTTAAAGTGTCTGTGGCATCTGAGCATTAAATTAGTTTTCATGTTCAGTTAAAAAAGTAGACTTCAAGATAATTAACATACCAGTTCTCCTAATAGTGATTTAAATTCTGTATTGCTTTTTGTACTCTATTAAGTTACTAAAACCTGCCAGCAAGGGCACTATTTTCATAAACCTTAAACTTCGGCTTTTCCTACGAGCAAAATGGGCTTAAGCATCCAAAGTTTTATAACCTCCTGTTATTGGATTAAGAAACATGGCACAGATTCTCAAAGGACAGAGCCATATTTTTTTGCAAGGTATGTAAAGAAAGAGATTTCAGAACTGGTATATATTAAACTTCTACTAAATGCCCACCTGCATCTTTAGATCACTGTATTTGAAAATATGCTGTCTGGCAGCTTCTTGACAGAATGTTTTTCTTCCTCTTGGCACATCACATAATGTGCCAAGAATAAGATAGCGACTCTGATTTTATTTATTTTATTTTCATTTAGTTGTTTGACTGGTGCCAAATGTCTGAATCCTTCTCTGAGTTCCAAGGGACTTTTTGGATGAGTGACAAACAAGATGAAAATACAATAGAGCTGCACAAAAAAAGAAATGCAGAGTGAGAAGTCCTGAATGTCACTAGTGGTTTAATTTTCATTTTTTTATGGTTGCTATTTGGCACTTGCAAGCATTTTGGGTCCAGCTGATTGGTGCTGTGCTGCAGGAAATGGTCCACACGTTATTTATCACCCTGTACTGTAGCGTGAAAATTAGTTCCCTGATATTAAATTCATTTCTGTAGATGTGAAATTTTTAATATGGACAGATGCAGCCATGGCATAAATGGTGACTAAGGCCCCACTGCAGGTACTATACCCTGCTGTCTTGTCCTCCACCAGAGCCCAGGTTTTGCTCCATGGCCCCAGCCGCAGCAGGCTGCCTGCTCCATGGGGAATTAGCCCACAGCTGGCATAGACACAGTACCCACAGCCTTCTGGCTTCAAGGCTGCTCTGTCCCTCTCTCTCACCACAGTGCTGGCACCATTTCTACTCCCAGTACAGCACCAGAGATTCTCTGCAGAGCCAGAAGCTACAGGGATATGCTGAGTAGACAGAGTGATGCCAGCACCACAGCAGGAGAGAGAGGACTAGCATGAAAGCAAAAACCTTTGTGGTCTGCCCTGCAAATCTGTGCTTGGCATTACATATTCAGCATCCAAATGCCTGGTGAATCACAGGTCACATTCATTAATTTAGGATTCACTTCAGCTAGCTGATTAAACACATAAACCAAATGAGTATTCCCCTTGATTTCAATTAGATCATTCAATTTAAACCTAAGCAAATGCAAATCTTTGCTGAACTAGGGCCATTTCTGTTCCATAATAAAATCTATGACTTCATTTGAAAGGACAAAAAATGGAAGGAGGCAGCTGTCTGCCATAATGTACAAGCAAAGATGTGCTCAAACCCAGGATTCATCTCTTATGTTTGTTCTCTGTAGGCTGCAAACATAACCTGAGCTGCTAAAATGACGAAATCAAATGTAGTATTTCTGAGGTAAGACACTCAGCTGACTTCTGATTAATTGTAACTCTTCCTCTGGGAACTGAGGCAAAATCACAGTGGTCAAAATGAAAAACTGAGCAGTCATTCTGCATGCATTGTCCACCTGCAAATGAAAGTATTTGCTTTGGCATTTGCCAGCATCCTCAGCTGTGGACCGTCCACAACTGCCAAAGACTGAGATGCTGCATATTCCACTATTCTGAATTTCAACAGCACATTTTAAACTGACCAACCAAAGGTAGAATCCATGTGAAATCTATGAATTCATCTTGGACTCAAATGCCTCTTTTTGAATGGAGAGTCTAACACTTGGTTCACTGATATGGTTGTCATGAGACTAGATTAATCAGTGTTTTTGGAGTGCATGCCATACTGCTGAGCACCATAGAAATGCTTGTAGCTAAATTTTTTAAAAAGCAATTGTCAGCATTCTCTTCACATATGCTCTGAAAGCTCCTGAAAGCCCTTTCTGACCCTTTCATATTCAGTCATTTGTCTTGCAAAATTGGCTGCTTAGTGTGTGCTTGTGTAGTGCCATAAAGGATTGTGATGAAGCTCTAACTTTAAAGAATTAAAAAATAGGTATTATGTTCTGGTTTTCTTTCAGAACTGAAACTAGAATTAGATGGGTTAGATTGGAAAAAAAATGGTTCAATGAAAAACAGGAAGAAATCTGTTTTAAACTAAATAATAAAAAATAGAATGCTATGATATATGGCCATGAAATATGATCAGAGGGCTGGAGCATGTTTTCTGTGAAGAAAAGCTGAGAGTTGGTGTTGTTCAGTGTGGAGAGGGCCCTGGGGAGACCTTATTCTGTCTTTTCAATATATAAAGGAGACTTATGTGAAAAATGGAGAAAGACTTTTTACCAAGGCCTGTAGTGACAGAACAAGGGGAAATGTTTGTAAACTGGAAGAGGGTAGATTTATTTGAGACATAAGAAAGAAATTCTTAATGACAAGGGTGTTGAGAAACTGGAACAGGTTGCCCAGAGAAATTGTGGATGACCTATCACAGGAAGTGTTCAAAGCCAGGTTAGATGGGGCTTTGAACAATCTGGTCTAGTGGAATGTGCTCCTGCACATGGCAGGGGTGTTGGAACTAGATGCTCTTCAAAGGTCTCTTCCAATCCAAACTATTCTATGATTCTATGATTCCATGAATGATAGAATCTAGTTAATGAGAAGAAGGACCAGCAAGATCATGAACTGACTTAGCAAAAAACTGGAGTTCAATACATAATCAAAAGCCATATAAATAAGATAAAGCAGGAATTCTACTTCAGTAGGGAACAGCTGGGTAGACAGTAGCCTGAAAGTTGGACATGATGGCAAACAAAAGACAATGAAGTCAAAAATACTTGTGATTATATTTCATCTGTTTTGCTGAAGATTAGAAGTTTGGAATAGATACCACCTCTCCCTCTATGCATTAAGGAACTTCATAATAATAGTTATTTCTCTGAAGAAACAGTGAATTCTTCAGTAATGCTGGAAAACAGAAACGTACATTTAAAAATTAATTAAATCCACTTTTCAGTGAAATACTTAATATTATACAGTAGAAGTAGAATAATACCAGAGAAAAATTGTCTAAAGCCAACTGCACACTTCAAAAAGATGTGAAATATTATAAAACACTTCAGAAAAACAAACAAACAAACAAAAGTAGGCTTTTTTTCTGCAATATGAGCCCTTTTGTCAGCAAGCCTACACTCACGAAGAAGAGTCTAGCTCAATCCTTCTTATTTTCTCCCATGAAGTACTTATAAGCATTCACCAGATATCTCTGAGCTTTACCTACTCCAGGCTCAACAGACCCAGCTCTCACAGCCTCTCCTGGTACAAGAGATGCTCCAATGCCTTAATTATCTTCATGATCATTTGCTAGGCTCATTCCAGTATATCCATGACTCTTGCACTGGGAAACCCAGGTCTGGAAGTCCAGCTATGTTTTATCAGTGAAAAAGACAGGATCATTTCTCCTGACCTGTTAAAAATGCTCTTTCTAACAGAGACCAGGATGCTGTTGGCCTTTGTAGTGACAAAGGCACATTGCTGGCTTCTGTTCAACTTTATGACCACAAGGACTCCTAGTTAAAGTTGCTTCCCAGTCACTCATCCCTCAGAATATTACTGACCCATTAACATATTCCTCCACAGTTGCCAGGGTTTGTGGTTTTGCTTCATTGAACTTTGTGAGATTACTTCTTGCATATTTCTCCAACCTGTTCTCTGGCAGCACAACCATCTGGTGTTTCAGCCAGTTTTGTATCATCACAAACTTGCTAAGCATATTCTCTGTCCCATCATCCAGTTCACTGATGACAATGTTCAATAGTACTGGTCCTGGAACTGGCCCCTGGGGTCCACCACTAATAGCTGGCTGCTGGCTGGACTTCATTCCACTTATCACAACTCTTTGAAGCCAGGAGTTCATCCAGTTTTCGATCCATCTCATTATCCCCTTATATAGGCTGCACTTCATTCAGTTTGTCTATGAGGATGTTACTAGAGGTGTCATTCCAATAAGACTGCAGCCCAGGAACTGCATGCAGACTTCTAATTCCTCTTGTTTGTTCTCATGCTTCCCTCATCAGGATACATAAACTTCAGATAGGCACTTTATGGTGTTGGTTTATCAGCACAAGTAAGGTGTACAATGTACAAGTAGAACCAATGGTTTTTATTAGACTAGTGTATAGCTGATATCAAACAATGTGTTTTAAAACAAAGGCATGGGGAAGAAAGAGGCCAGCCTAAAACTGATGCTGAGTTCCTACGCTTATACAAGGGAAACATCAGCCCCAGACATGTCACATTTTGACTGTGACTGTTCAGACTTTACCACCAAAACCCAGGTGATTTCTTCTATCTTCTTTAATAGTTGGTGCTAATTGCATTCACCTACAAATCTTGTCTTGCCAAGACATCCAGCACTTGTGTGGGATGTGAGATACAAGCATTCAAAATATCTCGTTTTGTTTCCCACTTCTCAGATAAGCATCATATGAATTTCTCTGAGTCACTCTTAGCCTGCTTTGTTAAAGTTATTAATTCACATGTAACAGTTAATTATTCATTGGTCTAGAAACCAAGTATAGGCCAGTAATTAGAAACACCGAATCTCAGTAACTTTCTCAGCTACTGGCTCAGCAATTTACTCAAAACAGAACTTTAAAAAGTGAGACTGAAAAGATCCCATTCTTTGACACCCCCATTCTCTAACAGTACATTAACATTTAGTGGACAATATTTTCTAAGCAAGTATTCTCATAGTATTTTCTAGAAGTGCACAGATTTGAAACTTTGGAAAAACAACCCAGCAACAGGGTAAAGCCAATGAGGCTCAGTATTCAGCTGAATAGTAACCATTCAGTTTTCCATTTTGCTTGATTTAAGATTTGAGTAGAAAGGTCAATAAGTGGATGCTGAGCAGATTTCAAAGATAAAAAGATTGAATTGGTGATATTTTACAGAAAAACACTCTGAATTGGAAAGGCTGAAGTTAAGTTTCTTCTAATTAATGTGTTAAAGACATAAGAAAAATAATGCAAGGATAAAAATAGTCATTTAAAACATTCTTATTTTAAAAAATAATAAATGCACATAAACCGAAAGGGTAAGCTTTTCAGTACTTTCATATAAAATAAAACCGTGTACTTGTAAATTCTTTTTTCTCTTTTTTTTTTTTCCCCAACCAAGTCAGGATTTTGGAATATTCTTTGAAGTACTGATAAATGCCCTGGGTATTTAGAAGAGGAGTTTTTGGTGCATTTATTGTTTCAATGTCATGGGTAGTTTTGAATATAGTTGAATATTATTTTTTTTTCATTTTTTTAAAATAAACATCAAGTTTAAATAACCTTTATTTCCATTTCTTTGGAAAATTCGAGGGAAAATCTTTTCTCTTTTAAATTTAGTACTGGAGATGCATAACTTAGACTGCATACTGATTTTTCTTAGTTTCATTCTTTGTGAAGTCTCAAGAAAACTAATATATCATTTTTTTTTCCTGCTCTTACCTAGATGTCCTCCTGTTTTTTCAATTAAGTCACTTCACACAGCTTCTTCATAATCATGCCCATGATTGGCTTTCCCTCAGGAATAATGGCAGCTGCTTTCCGGTGAATGTTAAATAACCAGTTATATTCTCAAATACCATAAATGTCTACTTAATTGCCTAAATTGTCAATACTGTTTGTAAAGGATAAGTGAAAAGAAAAATATTTGCCCTCATGGTTTATTTAGAGCACAAGCTGCTAGTGTAGGGGGCTGTCTGTATTTTGGTAGTGGCTGGCACAATAGGGTAGTAGTGCTCACAAAATCCTGTGCAATTATTTATGCTATGAACTTCTCCATTTTAGAAATGGAAATGTTTTTGAATGCTCAAGGATTATGAGTGATAACTTTCAAGTCTTAATTCTGGGAAACTGCAATCTGAAGCCTAACAAGATGCAATATAAAATCCTTTACACTCAATACCAAAAGCTGAGCTTGTATTGTACTAGGAAGTACGCTCAATTTTAAATTACCATTTACTCTCTTTATTTTTCCATCAAGCTATTTCTTCCAGAATTCCTTCTTGAGATATTCAATTTGGATGTCTGTGCCATAGTTGAAATATGTTATTTTTAATAATTCCATCAATTGTAATATTATCTTCATTTCTCCAAATTAGTAATAGAATTGTGCTATAGTACCTGAAAAAACTGAAAGTAGTTTTAAAGGTGTTTTCAGAAGCTATTGAAAATATTAGGTTTATCTTGAAATATTTCCAACAGAATAGATTATAAACCTTTAAATAGATTTTTCTGTAGACATAATGAAAGATATTTAAAGGCAATGGGAATGAAAAAAGTGAGAACTAAAATCAAATATGCTACTCTTATACTGAAAGTAGTCCTCTAGCAGTAAACAGGCACAGAAACCTGAGAGAAATATTCTGAATCTTTTGAATATATGTTCATCTGCAATTTGTGAAAGCACTCATCTTTTTTTAGAAAAAAGTTAAATTCAACTTTTAGCAGGAATAATTCCTTACAGACAAGAAGACTGTAATTAAGTATTTAAATCCTGTTGATTCTGTGAAGTTTAAATGGCTAGTATTACACATACTACAAAGCGATTCCTGTCAAAAGTAATTTCTCAGAAGCTTAGAAGAGCACAGGAATGTCTATTCTGAAATCACTACCTCTTAAGGAAGTGGAAAAAGCAATGCTAAAAAATTGAAGACCTGGGTGTTTGTATCTCATAAGAGTAATATGAAAATTAATAGTCTAGTCATTTCTGATGCACTGGAAAATATTTATGGGTTAAAAAAATGCAGACATTTTTAAATGGATTTCTTAAAGAAAAAGTAGTTGAATTTGAACAAAGTATATATTTATTCATCTAATCTACAATATAAAATTCATTTTGATCAAAACATTTCCTTCAATTTTACAACCTACATGCATTGTTCAGGGTTTTTTAACAATCAACTTTCTAGTTATGCCAGGGTGTGGACTTCCATTTCTAGTTTTCTTTATTTTTTTTTTTTTTGTTTGTTTGGTTTGGTTTGTTTTTTTTTGTTTGTTTGTTTTTTTTGTGTTTTTTGTTTGTTTGGTTTGTTTTTTTTTGGTTGGTTGGTTAGTTGGTTTTGGGGGGGTGTTATGATTGCAGTGAACTTATCTAGGATCAATTTTAGTCAGACTTGACTAAATTGCAAAATAATTAATAGGTCCAAAGCATTAAGGAAAACCATTTCTTTCTAATACAGATCTTCAGGGAAAATAATTCTAATGGTGATATTAAAGGAAACAAATATATGGAGGAACTGGTATCTTTCTACTTTTCTTAGAGAGTACTGAAATTAAAGTTTCCCCACTTGCAATTACATTTTCCAAAAGGTGATCACATTTTGCTCATAAGAAACTATGTTTATTCAATACTAGACACAAAGTGAAGAACTGGAAAGAAAGGAATATTAGTATCTGTATTTACAATGTAGTTTTAATCTGCAAATATTTTAAATGCTTTGTTAGCTGTCCATAAAAGCAGAGATAAGCATGTCTCAAAATGAAGTTATATCCATGTTTTATCTATATTTTAACTCAAAAATTGGATGCTATATAAACTAAGAGATACAAAGTATTTTTTCCAGACAGAAAAGAAACATTTTCCTTTATTCAAATGCATTCTTGAAAATGTATCTTTCAATTTGAAATGTCATTACTGTTGCCACATTCTGTGAACATTTCACATTTGATTAGCACTTTGCAATTGATTCTTCAGAAAGTGTCTGGATGGTTCCACATAAAAGATCAGCATCTGATACCTGTGCGAGAAGAAATAGTAGTTGTATTACAGTAGCATTTGTACAGTAGCTTTGGAAAGAGCTGGGATTGAACAATTTGTATTGTTCAGATTTCTGTAATTTTAAAGAAGTAATAAGTAATAGAACATTGATGATCTTGTTACCTCTATCTGCCTAGAAAGTGAAGTGAATTATAACCTATTTCTTGGATTTTTTCATTAATTGTGAAATGGATCTTTCACCCATTCCATGCCAGAAACGTTTTATACTACTTCAGTCAGAAGAGTACTGATATTATCGCAATTTCCAAGCTTTTCTGGAAATCATTAGCCTGTTTGCAATATAATCCATGATACAAGAAGTCACAAATATAATAAAACTAAGGATATCTGAGGTATTGATTCCCAAGCACAAAGGAAATGGGTTTGCTAATTTCTTAATTAACACTAACTCTGTCCTCAGAGTTCATGACACAGGGTGTAATACAATTGAATTAATACAATGTCTGCATTATGGACAAAATTTACTTTTTAAAAGATCAGTAACAACTATATACTTAAGCAAATATTTTATTGAACTAATGTATGATAACTTTACAAAGCTAATTAAATATGGAATGATACAATGATCCAATCACGTTCATTATTAAAAATTTGTCAATAAATCAATATGTGACATTATCGAAATATCAAATGAATATTGTAAGTAATCAGCTGAAATTACAAGGCTGATACTAGAAATATTTTTTTCTGGTAGTCAAGTGGGGAAAATATGGAAAGATCACTTTTAGTCTAAGATAGCTGGGGTTTCAGGTATTATGAGTGCTGACCTAGTTTCTGAATTTCTTAGACTTTTGACAGGAAAGATAACTATGCTGGTTTCACTCAGAAAAGAAGGCAGCTGAGTCTTTGCCAGTTCCACTTAGTAAGCTTTTTATTGATGCTTTGTTTTTACTTACCTCTTTTGTAAAACAGCATTGTAACATACATTCTAAATATACATGAAGTGATTGATGAGCAATGTCCAACATGAGATGTTCTGTAAAGGATGTTTCATAATTCAAGGGAAGAAATGAAAAAAGAGCAGAGGGAAGAGAAGCTGGTATTCGTAACTAGAAATATTTTTGTAGCAATGATCACTCTTAATATTTACTATAGAAATGCACATGCACTAGTGGAACAAATTGTATATATATATAAAAAAAAACCCTCAAAAATGCAGGACAGGCTATATTTTGGGTACTTTTATATGAAACAGAAAAGTGCATGTATTTTATAACAAGAGAAATGTCTTTACACAATCAACAGAAGACTGGATGTGAGATGGCATTAAATCCTTCATGCCTTTGTGTAGAAGATTTACCCAGAAACTAAGCAAGATGTACCTCCAGTGTTAGCACTAATATAGGCAATTATTTGAATATATTAAAAATAAATATTTTGAAATATTTATATTTCAAAAACTATATGCAAATTTTCCTTCTGAATTGTCTTAATCTTTATTTTGACACTTTCCTTTTCACTTTGCTTCAGAAATATTCACTGGTTGGAATCCAGTTAAATGGATCACAGTACTGGTCTTACACTTTCACAACAAGCAAACTGTTAGGCCTTAAACAACAGTGCAAAGGGTCATCATCAGTGACCTTTTATTTAAAATCTGCTAATTTTACAATTCACAGATATTATTCTTGAGCAGAAAAACTTTGGTTCAGAGGTTTATCAGAAATACAAACCAGAACACAGAACACAGAATACAAATCAGAACCAGAAAAGATGGGACCTACAGTGAGAAGCAAAGATGTTTTATGAAAAGAGAGACATGTAGAAACACATTCTGTTCCTTACACTTGCTTTAGCATTCATTACATTTCTTGAAATATTTGGATGTTTGCATCAGAAGAATTAGCTCTATAAATTCAAAACTAATCCTAAAAATTTCTAACCTAAAAATATATAAAAGATTACATTTTTAGATGTGTAATCAAGCTTTTAAACTTTTTCCTATCCATTTATGTTTGGAACTGAATTTCTTATTATGGAAAAGCCTTAGAGTGCAATCAGAATATCAAAGTAGTTTTCCAAATTAAGATAACTGTCCATTTGACCTAAGGCCCAATGGCCTAGTCGTTAGCTATGACCAATAGGAAATGCTTAAAGAAGAATTTACGTCCCAGGAAGTATGCAGCGATTTATATTTCACTGACTTTGTGATATAAAGAAAATAATGTCAAATCTTTTCTGACGGCAGGTAAATGTAAGCCTGTAGTTATATGGTTGCCTATAGTGAAGAGTTTCTCAGTTCAACTAAACTCTGCCTGCATTTTTTGAGGGATTTGAACCTGCTTCCTGACACATAAATACGTTTAGTATTGTCCTAGTTCTTTTTCACTTCCTGAATTGATTTTCTCATGAGTCTGCACTGTATTCTCCTCCATCTTTCTCAGCTTAAAAAAATCCAGTCTGCTCCATCTTCCTTCATGAAATGGTCTTTCCATTGTCTCAAACATACGTATCTAGCTCCTACACAAAGGAATATCTTGAAAATGATGAACTGTTTTTTTTTTTTTTTTTGGTTAGTTGGTTTTCTTTACTGTTAGACAATATTCTTGCTAATTGATTAAGCCAAAATTAAAGCAAATTATAAAACTGATGCTGCATATTCTAGTCAAAGCAGCTAGACAGTTGAGACATAAGTCTGGAAGAAAACTGAGAGTAGGACTGCAAGAGTAAAGCTGTATATTCATTTATGAAGGGACAGCCTGACATTCTGGTTTAAGTGCTGTGAAAGTGGATGCATAAGCACATTGAATTGTATGGAGTTGCATATTATTAGCAGCATTTCAGCAAACTGTTGCTGGCATATTCTAATTTGGTTTTTATCCCACACTGTTAATCAAAAGTCATATTGCAGGTCTGATTCAAGAGTTCGATAGGATAGATTGAAGAGTGTTGATACATGTTGATGCATCTATGATGTATATGTATTCATATGGGTTATTCTGCTGATAGGATAGAAATTGTCTCTGGTAAGAAGAATCCATGTCTAAGATAGAATGGTAATGGGAAGATAGATGAAAAAAAGCCCAAAATAACAACAGCACTTTTGTTTGAGTGTGGTTTTGGGGGGTATTTTGGTTTGGGTGGCTTTTTTTTTTTTTTTTGTTTTTTGTTGGTTTGGGTTTGGGTTTTTTTAACCTTTGTCCGATACTTATTTACTGGATGAAGCTCAGAAAAGGATAGATCAAAGCAGGCTGATCTGAAGCTGACATATAGTACACTTTATAAATAAACTCTTTTAAAAATAAATAGACAAGCAAACGTCAAAGTTAACAACCAAGCACAACTCTAAGTCTTAATTTGCAGTCCACAGAGTGGATTGAGAAAGATTCCAATAGAAATGAGGTGGGAGAAATTAGATTTCTGTTTGATTACATCTGGAAACAAATTGGGTTTGAATTAGATTTGTGCTGCAAAACAAAGCTTGCACAGGGAATTGATCTATGTGCAGTTTTCAAGTTCACATTGAAGGTCCCTACTTTTAACAGTTCAGGTAGTGAATTAGTGAAGTACTTAATTATGTACCAAAATATATTGGTTTTATCTTTGCCTTGCCAAAGGAGTGAAACTCTAGCTTTTCCAATTTGCTCATTCATCTGAAGAGAATAAATGTTGTGGATTTTTTCTTTCTTTTGAGAGGGCCAAAGATGAAAAATATGCATTTAAATTACCTACAAACACTGTAGTATGACTAATTGAATATGACTGAAATGTGTCATTCTTAAATATAAATATTAATTATTTAAATTAATTTTAAATATAAATATTAATTATTTAAATTAATATTATAACAGAAAACTGCATTTTTCACAGTTTTAATAAGGAAAATTTTGTGTGAAAGAGGATAAGAAGTAGTAATATGGCTAGCAATGCTTTAGAGTGCTTAGCTAATATGGTACTGTTGAACTTTGCTCTTCCAACAAACAGAATTTCATGCCATATTTTAAAAATATTTTAAAATATCTCATATTTTCTGTTTTAATGAATAATGTAGTTTCACTATAAAAAGTAACTTTAATCTCTAGAGTAGAAATCTTTAGTTCAAGAATTTCCAGCAATGCAGATGATTTAAAAAAAAAATAAAAATTGACCTATGTTACGCAGTACACTGATGACACATTGTAGATCTATGATTACACATTGTATCCTCATATATTTAATGATAACCTCCCACACTGATTTGTCCTATACTGAAAAATCATTTTAATTCTGTGGCTTTTGTGATATTCATATCTTGACCATATGAAGCTTCTTTAGTGTTGAAGGCTTGCAAATATTTTCTGTGACATCTTTTCTACACCTTGTAAACAGATTGTAGGATGCTAATAACATGATATTTCAAGAAACAAAAGAACTCAAAATAATTTCAAAATAAATAAGATGCCACTGCATCACCATTACTGTCATTGTAAGCTAGTTGAAGAAAGTGAAGTATCACACATAAAAGTACTTGGAGAGAAAAATGTAAACATGAATTCTGGAGCTGTATAGTAAATTCAGTATTGTTTTACTTGCTGTATTTTAAGTCAGTAAACTGTGGTAAGCTAAAATTACTTGTTCAATATTGAACCAGGAATTATTCTTTCTTCTGAAATAGGGGAAGGATCAAAAAAAGCCATGGTTGTTTCTACATGCATTTTATTTTAAAAGTGATTTTTTTCAAAAATTAGTACTTTTTGTTAATTTGAGTCAATAGTCAAAGATTACAGCATAGAGATTTAAGATTTTTGCTCACATAAGTACAGTATTTTCTCATTCATACAAATCATACATTTTTTAAAAAAAACTCCTTCTATTACAAGAGTTTTAAAATTATTAATATTTTAATAGAACTTACCACATACAATTGAACATACATATACCTCTACAGAATTTTGAACAGAGTTTGCTCTTGTTTCACAAGGTGAAAGCCAGGTTTTGCTGCATTACCCTGTACAATAAAAAAATACACAGAGAAATGATCTTTAAGTTTTTCAGGTCTAGAATTCAGGGAAGAATTCACCTGTTCTAGTGATGGTATTAACTAGACTTATTTTGAACTCAGAACAATTTTCAGAAGGAAGAAGTTTCTTTTGGAAAGCAAAATAATCAAACTATATAAACTACAATTCATTCACGAAGGCACTGACTAAGTGCAATTAAAGGTCTTTATCCTCAGCAGTGATTTCAAACACTTTAGAAGATAGTGGACGGCAATTTTTGTATTAATAGTAAAAATAATAATGAAATGTCTGCAAGTACTTAAGAAAATATATATAATCCTCTGAATTCACAGAAGTCCTTCTGTAGTGTAATAACTAAATATTTGGCCAAATATTACCAAAAGCTAAGTATACGTCACCACAACCTTGTTGAATTCCACCACACTTTTCTGTGTATTCCCTTACAGTAAACAGTTGTCTTGATAGCTTTGGATATCTGTGATATTTCTTTACTTACAATAAAAACTTTAAAAGAAACATTTCATATAATTTCCTGGTGGAAAAAAAAAAAAAAAAAAAAAAAAAGAAAGAAGAAGAAGCTGCATTTTGTTCTGTAAGCTCATTTTATTTCTCTTTATCATATCTGCGGTTTTTGACATATTCATTCAGTGCAGAAATTCAGATGATGGATTTATGAAATGTCAAGTTTCCTTCCAAAGCATTCAAAACTGCAACACTGACTTCAGGACAAATGTATGCTGTGTAGAAGGAATACATCAGTCACGGAAATGAGCAGGCTGGAAGTCCTGGTCAATACCTTACAGCCTATTAAACAGAGGAAAGGAAAGCAACTTTGCTTAGATTTATTATGACAGATTGTGAAAATGAATAATAGTAATGTATTCTTGTAGTCTTAGACTGCCAATATTAACATGAAAAATTATCAATCATTAATTCATCAAAGAAGACTGAGTTTCCAAGTCTCAATTATTATTGAATTCCTCTGTTTAAAGGAATAGGAAATATAATGAAATAGATTTAGTGATTGAGTTTAATGGAGCATCTTACTGGGTTGTTATGCCAAAAAGCTTTCTTCATTGCCAATAAAACTGAAGATTTAAAAAAGGTGCTTTATACTAGATCACAGAGATAATGAAAGATACCAGAAGGTCTCTATATAATGGACCTCCAGGAATCTGATTATGGGAATTTAATCATAAATCTTTTTGTCCTGGAAACAAATAAATCTTGTGTGATATCTAAGGAGAAAAAAAAAAAGACAAACAAAGCAAACAAAAAACCCAAAACCAAAAAACCAACGAACCAAAAAAATAAAAAAAAAGACCAAAAAATTTTTTCTACTCTGAGCTTCATTAAGGAGAAGTGTTGTAAATCATACATGGCAAATAACTCATATTTATTAGTTATTTCTAAATTCACTGGCAGCCCTCCTTTGACTCCCTTTAACTAAAACAGGATTTGAACCACTTCTTCTGTTGTTAGGGTGGTAGATTTCATGGAAAAGCATCAAAATTTTGAAACTAATTATCGTCTAAATAATATAATCTACAACAGGAATAAAGCTTCAATGGTGCGAATAGCGAGTCAGACTACTCTGCTCAAAATGCCTACCTTTTTAAAGCTGGCCCATCTGTTCCATTGCTCACATTTTTCATATTTCCCATCAAGAGTCAGCATGTGTGTGTATGTGTGTGTGTGTATGTGATTTCTGTGTGTCTGTGTCACATTTCATTCTTCCCTGAAAACCAAAAAAAAAAAAAGGCAGAAGATTAATTTCTAAGTTCATTAAATGCTGTCTACAAGTTGAAATATGACTGTCCTGGAAATATGTATCTATGTGTATGTATATATATATATATATTTTACTTATGATAAATGCAGAAAAGCATTCCCAACCTAGATCCAGCAAAAGAAATATGCAAATATGTGTAATTCTGAGCACAGAAAGAGTCCAACTGGCTGTCACATTGTCATACTTCTACTGGGAGAAGGGCTGCCTAGCTTTAACTCTCCCCTTGACTCCTTTTCCATAGAGATAGCTCCTGTGGTGCACTGCAGTGTATTATCACACTGGAAAAATATCCAAAGCACTTTCCCATCCATCTTGTAGCAACAAAGAGGTATACCAAATCATAACAGCATCATAGGTTAAGTAGAGGTGTAATCCAGCTCCTGTTAAATTGGCATAAGATTACCATAACGGAATTTACTGCCAAAAATAAAACATAAGGCACTTGTATGCTATATAATGCTGTCACATGTGAAAGGTGCCTGGTTTACCTGCAAATGGCACAGGAGCTCAGTGTTGTGCTTCTTGAAAACATACAGATTAATTCATTTCACTGTAAATATGGCAAAATACGTTTTTTTAAAAAAGTTTCAATTTGTATTGTCTTTCTTATTAGCATGAGGGTAATCTCTGAGATTATACTTTTGATGACTAACATTCTGCCTCTTTTGACAGCAGCACTGCTTTTGAAGATTTTACCAGAACAGTTCTTTAAATCAGAAAAAATGTTACAACTTTTTCTCTGTTTTACCAAACAGTGTAAAAGTTAAATGCATTTCTTAGACTGCAGCAATATAATGTTGAAATGACAAGAAATGCCTTTAAAGCTTCTTCAAGGTTGAAAGCATATTAGGGTTACAGCCATTAGTCTGCATATACGTGCTTTTATAAGAGTTTTTCAGTACAGTATTGTATTTGATTGCTCAACTAAAAACAGTCATCCATTAACCCCTAGAGATTTAAATCTCCCACAGCATGCTTGAGGCCCTGTCATTTATTCTGTCCCCATTATTTTAAATGTTATGGAAAGAACAATAGGACATACAGAAACATCCTAAGGTCACTCTTTGTCATTTTGATAAAAGTTACAGGAAAAAACATATGTGTTTTGCAATGTTACTCCAATCTGCAGCATGGTAACATGAGGGAAGAATTTGACATATCTATTCAAGGGCATTCATGAGTTAAGCATCTATAATACAGGAAGCAAGTCTACGAAAAAAAAACAAAAACCCCCAACCCACAGATACCATTGTGCTTGTCAGAACAGAGCCAGTATTCCCACTTTTCTGGAAGTGTGAGGGGATTTTACTAATTCCCCCAACCCCCTCACAAAAAATTCAGAATTATAAGTGATTTCACAGTGGCTTATTGATATTACTACTCCTATTATTTCAGGTTTCCATTGACTTACAGTTCAAAATTGCCAGTAAGGGCTGGGTGCTGTTCTTGTGGTTTGGAAGAATAAATTTGGACTTCAGATTTGAAGAACTCATAATTAAAAAGCACATGAAATATGTAGAGAAAGCAGAGACTCAAATATACATACCAAGTTTGTTTCAAAAGTTTAAAATATTCAGTAAACACATGACTACCTTTCACAGAATCATAGAATCATAAAATGGTTAGGGTTAGCAGGAACCTTAATGATCATCTATTTCCAAAACTATCTTTTTTTTTCTTCCCTCCTGACTGTAAAAGATTTAAAAAAAAAAAAAAACATTAATAAGCTGATAAGAGTGTAGTCCATTATCAAATTTACCACCAAAATAATGTACATGAGGTACAAAATTATTTCAGCATAAGAATCCTATCCTGCCATTTTTTAAAACAGCCATGTAACTTGTGCAAATACATATGCAAAAATGCTTCCCAAAATCAAAAGTCAAAGAAAATGTCCTTGTTTTCAATATTGTCCTTTACTTCCAATTTATTGGCTCTATTTATTGGACCCCCATTTTTGTCTATTCTCTTAATATTTTTTGAGGCAGATATAATTGTGGGTAAAATTCATTTTTGATCGAGGATCTCCATCCACTGACATTGTCATAACAGTGATATAAATTGAGAACTTCAAAATACTTTTTCCTCATATGTGATGTGGTCGCTCATAGAAAGCAATTTCAGTTAGTTTTACTTAACAAAGAATGGTGAATATTCAGGATACAATCCCCAATCTTTATGTAAGAGAAATATTTTATCTCCTGTCCACAAGGCAGGAATTTAACTTCTTACACTATTTCCTGTGAGATTTTTATTGTTTAACTTGATCTTAATAAGTTATAGTGAAAAACCACCAGTGTGTCCAAATATTTTACATTCTTTGCTTCATTTATATTAACAAAACCAAACAAAAAGAAATTGCAACAAAGCATGGCTCTAGAGGCACTTCAGACTGAGTCAGCTATTGCAGTGATTTTAAAATAGTTGTTAAAACCTATGGGTATAATTTTAATCATGGTTACACCACTTTATACAGCAGATACTGTACTGAAAGGCTTAATTAATTCTTGATTGCAAAACATTTAAGAAACCTTGGAAAAAAATGCCATATGAGTCCAAAACATCATTGTCTGCAGTGGTTACACACCGGCCTTAATATTTTGCTTGGTAATCATTTCTCTGCTGAATTTTGTGGGACTTTTTCTTTTTTTCCCCATATTAGATTCAAATTCAGATAAACATAGCTCTCTTGGGCAAATCAGGCCAGCTGGACATAAAGGCTTTTATGCATGCTGCCTTTCCACTCAAGCATATAATGCAACACTTTGCTATCTCCATTAAAAGACTTACTTTGTACCATATCATGCATTTCATTATATTTCCATCTAAATGCAGATTTTCCTGTTCCATGTGTAGTCAAGTTTTCCACAAAAATACCAGCAGGAAAGAACATTGAAATTCATTTTGCATATTAAAGAAATCTCTCCTAGATTCCTTATTTGTTTTATCAACTCAAGCAATAAGCAAGAAAATTAGAGTTTCAGCAACAATGGAGAAAAAATTTATGATTTTATCAGACTTGCTTTTTTTCCCCTCTGCTTAGACAATATCCAAACTCTTAAGAGCAAGTAATTTTACAGCTCTCCAATAATAAGTGACATAAGTCCACCTGTATCATTTAACCCCAGTACAGTAGTAATATATGTTGCCCAATGTGAACTTCACTTTGAGTAGCAGTCATACTGAATATTTTTCTTCCCAACACGTTTAATACCTGTCTCATAGGAATTTGTTTTCCTTGAAAGCATTATTGCAAATATCATAAGATTTTCTGGTATAGATCTCTAGTGTGCACAGATTAGGAAAAAGAGGAAAAAAAAGGTAGAACAGATGAGATAGCAGAGCTGTCATTGCAAACACTATTCCAATTCCAAATAGGGAAGACAATCACAACTGTCATTGTCAAGATGCATAAATGCAGCTGGAGTAGGTTTATACTGTAATAAGTTGTTTATAAGAAATTTTTATGCTGACATTAATCAAAAAATTGAAAATAATGCAATTCAAATTAAAAATTAACACAAAAGAAGATGATTATTACAGCTTAGAATGTGTATGTTTATATATAAATATTCTTATAATTCAAAAAGATACAGCAGATATTTGACTTCTGAGCATTGGTTTTCTCTATTGTTTGATTTCTTATAAACATAATATTTGTGGTTTAGAGAAAGACTTTTTTTAGGGTTTGTACCGAAAATAACATTATGAAAATGAAAAAAGTGGCCTACTTTTATGTCCATGCTTGATTTATTTATTATTTTTATGACGTCCTTGCAAACCACTTGAAATTTTAGCAAATCAGCTATATGTCATCATCTCACTACAGCTGTTGTTCAGCCACATGCAGATATGAGCGATGGCTCCAGGACAAGGTCTGCAGAAAGCCTGCAATTTTTCCTTCCTTACTTCAGGGTAGCTCCTGTGATGCCACAGAGTAACAGAAGCAGCCACAACTTGATCACTACTGGCCTGGACCCTGCCAGACTTTCAATTTTACTTTGACTTTGCAAAGAATGGGAAATGCTTTTCTGCACTGAACCATCCAAGCAAGGAGCATGCAGCAGGAAGACGAGATTCTCTTTGGCTCTACATATCTCAATTAGGGAAGCCTGGGTTGGCTTCCCTGCAGACTGCCTCTTGGGAGGATCAGTGGCTGCCACTGGCCCTCCGCTTTCTCCAACCAGCAAGCAGTGATGCAAGATCTTCATTCCAGCAGGAAAGTTTTCTCCTGTCTAAGTTTTCAGACCATAAGCTGGTACACAACTAAGTAAAATTTTCATCATAGACAAGGTCAGCCATGAAAAGTGCAGGGAAATTGTATGTTTCTTTTATGGTCTTTGTTGTCACTTTCAACGATGGCAGAATTATTAATAAAATCACATAAATTAAACTAAGCAGAAAAAACACTTTCCAAGATCTCACAGCCTTTTGCCAAATATAAGTGAATTTATCTCGCTGTTCACTGGCTGGCTGGTATTTATCTCTTTGTAACTAACTATTCTGATTTGTGTGGTGTTTTATTTTTGGGTGAATACTATTTACATACCTTAATCATCATCACAGCTTGCTAAAATATTCTTATCCAAATCTGCTATGAAATCAAAGTAATATGCAATTATGTGTAATAGAGGGAAAGAGCAACTTCTGGATCAGAGCACATTTAGGTTGCTGCAAGACAAACATCCTAAATAGCAAAATAAATATTAAGTCCATTAACATTCACAAATACTGTAAGGTTGGTTTAAAATACATCAGAATAAAGAATATAGTTAAAATTTAAACTATTCTGCCTTTATTCAAGCACCAGAGAGAACAAACAAGATTCTGTCTCCTTTTCACAGGAGAGTTGTGTTGCTGAAAGTTTCACATGATATAGCAATTGTTTGAAATTTAAATGGTCATAATACAAAGTGCTGGTGACAGGAAGCCTCTGTAAGAAGAGTACACAATGGTTTTATAGACATGGTCAGACTGATGTGCTTGGCAAGGGGCCACCAGGCTAGTTGGGGCTAGAGCATTTATCCTCTGAGGAGAGGCTGAGGGATGGGACTAGCTAAGCCTGGGAAGAGATAGCTTGAGGGGAATGGCAGCAGCAGCTGGAACCTGTAGGCAGTTGGTCAGGTACCTGAAATGTTCTGGTTGAAATATAACAGAGACCTTTTCAGTTTATGAACCAAATTTATCCCTAAGGAGTTAATTCTGTTATATCATTTCCCCAATTCATTTGTGTCTGAAAATAATGAGGAATTTTAATCCATAAGAAAATATTAAAAGATGAGACTTGAAGAAAGTGAGTAAATTCATCACTTGAATGTAAAGGAGCTGCTGCTTACATTAGACTCATTTGACATAACTGGCAGCTTCTCAGGACAACTCTCTGGCTGCATGACTACAAGAGATATAGAGTAAGAGCAGGGCTCATTGACTGCGCTTAAAGTTGGAGTCCTGGAATATTATTAAAACTCTCCTGTCCTTATTTCCATAGAAAGAGGGCTCTCCTTTTTGCTAGCAGCACATTCTGGGCAAATCACATCTGCTACTACCACAGTAAGACCTGCCCACATTGCAGCACACAGTACAGCCATAGCACTCAGCTGAGAACAGGACTTCTTCCCTGATAAGACTGAAGCCATTTTAGTGTGATGTTAATTGGTTACGTAAGTATTTTTGAGGTGGGGAAGGGGTGACTTACAAGGAGAATGGCCTGAGGGAGCCTCAGATCTATGTCATAATATCTTGGGGTGTAATGATTTCACTTCATTCCTTCTAATGATTTTTGTTTTAATGGTCTAATATGTGCCATATAAAACAAATACAAAAGAAGAACAAAGATATTTTATTCATTCTTTAATTTCTTGATTTTCCCCCATTTTAAATTAGTATGTGTTGCTTGGAAAAGATGCATCTGCATCTCTGTTGCTTCTGATGAGAAAAGTGACAAAGAAGAAAACAGAAAAAAGAGGGAAGGTTCTTTCAAAGAAGAATTAAAATGAATTTTTTAAATAGCCATTAAACAAAATCTCTGACTGAGAATTTCCACAGTATTTGTGAATGTTCCATCGCTGGCGCTGTTCAAGGCCAGGTTGGGCAGAGCCTTGGGTGGCATGGTTTTGTGTGAGATGCCCCTGCCCATGGCAGGGGGCTTGGAACTAGATGATCTTAAGGTCCTTTCCGACCCTAACTATTCTGTGATTCTAAGATTCTATGATTCTATTTGATTTTGTGTTGTTCTAAAGTACAGTTGCTCACATGTATGTCTTGTCTCATTTGCCAAGTAATTTTAAACTGTTTAAGGCTGTTCTGTCTGTTCCCAGTCACTGGGCTATGTACTAACAAAATCAGAGTTCTGGTCCACCTCCTAACTCACTCCCTGAGAGCATTGAACTTTAATCCCAGCGCAGCGAGATGGTTTTCATACGGATGCAAGCACAGTAGTAACGAAGGATCAATACAGTAGCGAGTTAACCATGCAAAGACATACTTTTTTTCCTTTGTTCTCAGAACCAGCAGACTGGGCTAAAGCAACATGGTAATCAGTACCCTCACTTCAAAGAAGAGGATGTAAGAATGGAACCACGGCAGGCAGCCAGAGCGTTATGTATACACCAAGAGCTTGTAGCAGGTTGGCTAAGGAAAACTGGGTAACTGAAATCACCAGGTAGTTGCTCAGAAAAAGGTTGAAAGAGACAAACACAGGCTGTCTAAACACAAAAGTTTTCAGTGAGAAGATTTTTATTTGAGGGAAAGATATTAAAGTCAAACCGATCGGGAACTGTAACTAACACTGCATCAGGAAACTGGAGGAATTCTTACGGGTCAGAGGTTGGAGAGCAGGACAAGAATACACTGGATGTGAAGAGTACACTGGACATGAGGAGAAACTGAACAGTGAACAGGACGCATAAGGACAGGCCACAGAAAGAAAGGTGGAGAATCTGAGGTAGAAACAATGTTTGGTATTGGTAACCATCTGTAACAATCATAAATAAAAGTGTATTTACATACAAAAGTAAATGTATCAATTTCTGGCCCTTATGTCAACTAAGAACCCGAGATTGTAATCTCATAATTAAGTAGGTAATGACAGAAGATGTGAATACTCTAAGCCAGGTAATGGCTTATGGGTATTTTAGCAAATTTGTAAGTTTTGTTCATTCACCTTTGTCAAAAACTTTAAAATCCAGTTCTCTTTCTTCCTCCACTCTAATATAGCCAGGTCACAGTTAGTGAAGATTTTCAATACTAAAAACTGAGAACTTGAAATGTAGGAAACAGTTTAGGTGTTACACTTCACTACTTCATTGTGCACCAGGATCTTGTGGAAAAACAGACACACAGACTGATTATTTGGCCTTTTTGATATTACTTGAATATTAGTTTGCCATCCTGAACTGCATTCACTAAAAGATATTTCAGATGTGAGACTGTAAACGCCCCAGAATTATTTTAATTGTTCGTTTGTTTTGATTTTCCTCAATATAATCTCCACCTTGTATGGGATCACTATTCTTCATTCAGGCGCAACTAGCCTTCATCCAAACATCCAAATGTTCCTGGCCAACATTTGATCCCATCTTGCTGTCCCTGGCAGAGATAAGTGTGATGAGAGCTGTGTAGTGGCTACACTAATTTCATGATGTCTCCAGTATTTCTAGGATCTTTCTGTAGATGTTGAATAGGTTTAAAGAGAAAAACAACAATTGTGAAGTCAGATGACAAACATGACATTTCATGTAACTTTGTTAGAGCTATATACACCCAGAAAGATGTTAGACCATTTTGATATAATCATTATGCAGCCTTGCCATTTCCTTCAGTAATCTCTCATGATCGCTGTCTGCATCAAATGTTATGAAGAGGTTAGCAAAGATGAGAAATGATGCCTGCCCTCCACTTCCTACCATCAAGAAATCACCCATCACTGCCATTAGCATCTTGAGATCTGGGTTGTAGTTTGCACTGAAGCTTGGACACTTGCTAGAACCTGGTTGTTTTTTGCCCCAGTAGTCTGTCATTGCTATGAGAACATCACACAAAGTATCAGCAACGTTGTGCCCTCTGTGGTGGAGCTGCTGTCACCAAGACTCAAGAATCGATAGGAATGACTGAAGCTGGTTTCTGATTTCTTTCTTTTCACTAGTTTCAGCTTGAGATGCATGGTAGAACACTGCTCTGTGACTGTGAGCACAGAGGAGGGACTTCAGTAACAACCAAAAACAGGAACCTGTATCAGAAAACGGTCAGTCACAAAGCTCTAGTTTGTGAGAGCTTGGGGATAAAGTAAAATGAAAATCTGTCTACTGGGCACTGGGCCAGTATGCAAAAATGCAGTTTTGGTTTGTGAGCTGTGTCATTAACTGCAGATTAAGCACCATGTAAAATCCATCTTCGGTGATATGAGAAAAGCTCTGTAAGAGAAAACTCAGATTTGTGCTGTCAGTCTGGGTTTCATAGAAATGGTGGCCAGTAAAAAGGCTATACCTAAATTCTGGATGCAACAATTAGCAGCATTCAGACCACTTCCATTGCTAGAGAAATATTCTGAAGATACTTGGAAATTTTATAATTCTGTTTATAGTTTTTTCTGGAATTTTACTTAGGAAACTGATTATAGCACCAGTCTAATGAAACTAACATTTCTTCTTGAGAAAATGAAGAAAACAGAGGGGAGGGGGAAGGAAGAAGGAGGAAGATAAAACAGATTATTGCAACAACTATGCTTAGCAAAGCGTGCCCAGGCAAAAAATAAATAAAATTCTAATATTTGTAAAATGTGACTGTTGATCATGCATGTCAAGGAAAAGACTGTTTAGAAGAAAATGCTCAATAACTGTTGAAGCTTGTTTTGTTACCTTGAAAAAGCCATCATATAAAATCACAAGTGCCTGTTCAGTCTTTGGCATATCAGATGCTAATTTTTTCTGTCCCAAGATTATTATCAGTAACTCAAGACATATCAGAGACAATGTGACACTATCAGGTTTAATTTATTAAGTACACCAAGTGAATGACAGACTGTGGGAGGGAAAGTTTTTCATTCACTTATGCACACATGTCAGGTGAGACCTGCCATGGGTACCTCTCCAGTGAGAGGGTGCATAGGAGAGGGGAGAGGCAGCACGTCTCCAACCAGCTTCTGGCTCTGGTTGGCAGTTTGGTCCTGAAGCAAAAGTCTGCATCTTCAGATCCTCTATTCCTGCATAGTGCCAGACATCCATGCAGTGGTGTTCCTCACAGTTTTGACAGCAAGGGTTTCTTACAGACAGATGCTAGCACAGGCTGCCAATCATATCAGTCCACAATGATATTACAGGACAACTTTCCAGGAGTTTTCAGTGTTCTCCTGTCACTTGCTGATAATAGCCCACACCAGTGCTCCTTACACTCAGTTCTTGATTGTGCTGCATTTTAGTCAATATAGGGCCATGATGCTGTTATGTTAAAGAAAAGCTTGTAAACCCCTTCAAGTAAAATATCTGCTACCTAAAGGCTGTTCAGAAATGCAGAAGAATGTCTCTCCTGGAATCTAGTGACACCTTGGATACTGTTTTTTCTCTTGGTCCCAAGGACTTAATAAGACAATGTATCACATACTTCAGCATGATTTTTAAGACACCCAGCTTTTAGATGGAAATGTATAAACACATCTAGACATCCAAGTTCACTTTAAAGTCCAGAGAGACAGCTTGGTGTCAGGAAATGTGATTCACAGATATGGGTATGTTGAGAAAGACATCAGGGTGTATGGAAGCCACTGCAAAAGTCAAAACAGACATGCAGGGATCTCTTGAAGAACACCCTTATGAAGAACGTTACTGTTTAGGCTCTTGAAGACTGAGTGATAAATTTTTTAATTCAAAGAACATCTGAAGCCATCTCATTCTCCCCCATGTGAAACTTTTTCTTAATTTTTCTCAGGTCTGGGAGCTGCCATGCCTTTTTTGTCTATACTCAGAGCCTGACTTCTTAAATGCTAAGAGCAGCTATTATGCATTGTTTTCCACTAGCAACTTGGATAATGAATCAATATTCAGATTATTTTAATCCCTAGTCCGAGTCTTCTGAGATTCTGACATGACTTTTTCCACACCTACAGTTTTATTGGCTTTTTCTTAGGAGAAAAGGAAGTTGTACTCCTTTAATGCTCTGATCCAAACTGATACAAGTTATGTGCCAAGTCATATCATACATATAAGGATATTTTTTTTTTGGGGGGGGGGAATAAAGAGGAGATAGCAAGTCAAAGGACTTGTATGAAGTGGAAATAGCAAGTCAAAGGAGGGAACAGAAGCAACTAAGTTACACATATTAATATAATACCTCGGAAAACAAAGTGGACACTCAGATATTTGTATCTAGTGAACTGCTGAATATAAACATTGTTCACCATCTAGAGTACACTTTGTCCCCCATTCACCTTCAAAGCCAGTGTTTAGACCTATTAGAGGATCTCAAGATTAAGGGATTTATGGCCTCTATTCTATGATTTAATGCCATTAAGTAATAACTACTGAAATTGTCACTGGAGTTTGATCCATCTGTGTGTTAACATGTCTGTTACCATAAACTCCAATACAAAATCTATTCAGCAATGAAAAGGTTTTGTTCTACCAGGTTTTACCCCACAGCTGGCCTAGCTGGATAGATACACATGGATGTTCATTAAATCTCAGCTAATTGATAGTCAGAAACTTATGCTGTAGTGATGTTCAACAGCACAGGCATAACTTCATTTGAAAACTTAAAAAAAATCAATTATCAAGCAACCATATTTTTCTTCAAGTCACAGATTTTCACCATTCAGCTACATAGATGACTAGTTCAAATAGGTTAAGAGAAGATTTTAAAAGTTATTTTCAATTCATGAAGTCCTCAAATATTTAGGTTTAACTAACCCATTTTCTGTTTTATTTCTAACTTGCAAGATTTTATATCCACGTCAAAAAAATGGAAGTTAAAATAAGGGTTAAACACACTGATGTGAAAATTGAAGTTTAAAAATACATCTAAAACTTTTTTCTGTTTTCCATTTTACCTGGAAATCTTATAAGAATGCATAATATAAAGTAGAGAAATTTCCATAAAAAAAATTATGGACTGAAGGTATTTAAATAACAATACTACCATTTAGACATTTTCTGAGCAAAAAGAATTTTCAGGCTTTTGAGATTCATCTTTCACTAGTCAAAATGTAGCTTCTGGCAGTTTGCATGCTGCGTTGCCAGATTAAATGATAATGTTCCTTCATGTTAGCGTTACACTGCAGAGAAAAATTAAAGCCTTGGAAAGAGATTGCTGCTCCTCCTAGAGTCTTTTTGTGATAGGTTAATGACCAGTAAAATGGGCTAGAAAAAAAATCACCAAATCTTGGAGACAGAGGGACTGAATCTTTAAAAGACTTTTTCACAAGCTCTGTCTCAGCAGTCCTGGAGATATGAAAATATATTAGGAAAGGGTCACAGCTTATCTACTCATTTCTCATATAGGGTGGGCACCAGACAACTATTACAGGGTGCTAGATGGCAGTAGCCAAAGTCATTTGCCTGGATGTCTTCAAACCATATGTAATACTCCAAGGCTTCTGCTTCTTGTGGCTCTGGTTATGGACAATAGCAAATTACAAAGGTGTCTGCTGCTAAGGTTGAAAGAACAGAATCCTCCAGAACTTTTGAGCTTCAAAATAGTCTTTTTTTTTTTTTTTTCTTTCCTTCTTTTTAAAGTGAAACAATGATTTTTATCATCCGCCATCCACTCAGCAAGTAGTACTCCAGTCAAGGGAAGCAGATAGAGCTCAGATTTAGATACATTAACAAAATTGAGATGGGCCAGGTGTTTTAAAGCATGGAATACAGCAGGATCCTGGTGGGTCCCAATATCGATCAAACTCAAGCTCTGTTTGGTAAGCCTGAGTATTGTCAGCTTCCCTAGCCAAGGTGCAAATGACTTCCCCTGCCTTTCACTCTTGCATCCTGGCATTGGCTTGCTTTCTTTCACAGCACAGGTGCTAGGGACATATGTTCCAGGAGTGCAGGGGGATTTCAGAGAGCAGGGGAGAAAGCCTAGTGAAGAAACTATGGGGTAAGGCAACAGTCCCAAAACTTCACCGAAGGTTTGTGCCTGAGTTGTCTTCAATAAAAATCTAAGAAATAATTGTTCATTGCATAATGTGAGCTTCAACATTGCTCCACCCATTCCTCTTATGCAATTCATGGAGATAAGATTCTAAGTGGAAAACATCACCCAGAAATGTGATGCCTTCTGCCTATGAAAAATCCTGATCCTAAACTGTATGTAATCAAATATAGGGAATTCAATTGACTTGAACTTCTACATAATTCAGGGTTGAGTGTTTTGCCACCTTTTGGTGGGATGAGATAAGGAAGCCAACTGACTACACTAGATATGGATTATTCAAAACCTCCATCTCCCTGTAATGTCCTCACTTAAATGTGAGGACAAAGTCTATTCAGAAGGCACACACAGGGATGACTATCCCAGCTTGTTTAGAGGTGACAGGGAAAGCGTAAGTTTCCTTAGCTGAAGGGCATCAATAAATTCTGGATTACACAGATCTAAACACTCTGTATTGGATCAATGATTTACCATCATTTTCATTTACTTAGCAAACACTCAGTAGTCAGCTTGACGACTTGTTCTTGCTCCAGCTACTACAGATGGGTTTTACCTACATCAATTATTTTAAATGATTAAATACTCAAAACCAGAGAAAGTATAGAACAATTTAAAAGAAAAGAATCCTAATGAAAAGCCATCATTTTTCGTACATTGCTACGAGAATGTTCCAACACCTGTCAACATAATAACTAGACAGGAATTAAAATATACATGTACACTTTCTGTTTTAAACTATAATGTATATATATATAGTCAAAAAAGGATGAACTGGAAGAAGGCTAAAATGAATAATGCAAAGCTCTATATTTTCATAGGTGGGCACCCCATCACAATTTCCATTTTCCAATTTAATCTGGTTACACTGTCATACTTTAAAACTTAATATGTGGTGTACACTTACTGTAGGAGAAAGAATGTTGAAGACAAAAACGTGCTGTTATAGTATTATATATCTACTTGGATCTAACTCAGTTAATAATTCCAATAATAAAAATAAAAAAATGCTATTGCTTTTGCGAATACTGGGATAGTACTAAGAATGGATTTCCTTTCAAATAACAAACAGCATTCTGCTAATGTGAAGCCAAGAAACTGCATGCTGTAAAGTTTAAAATGAAAGTACCTATTAAGCCAAATTAAACTGCCTTCCTGAATGGCCTGATGGTGAAGCTGCTTTTATATAGGACTGAAAGGTGTATTGGAAATCTCCCAGATTGAAAATACATAGTTTTGAATTTTCTCTTTTCAGGACAGCAGATTCTCCTTTCTACTGTAAATTCATTGTTAGGGCTTAGAATTTGTTATCAAATATAGGTGTGCAAATGTGCTTTTATTTCTATCAAGAATTTAGATGCTTTATTACACATTCTCCAGTGACTTAAAATAATGTAAATGGTCTTCTACAAGACAATGCATAATGTATGATAATTAGTTTGCAAAGTCTGGGTTTAGTCCCAAGCTCTCATCTTTATGCTTGATGTGAGCAACAGAATGGTTTTGCAATGGCTGCTGTATTCACTGGTCTAATAAAAAGATTTTGAGCTGGCACCAGATAGTGAGCATGAATTTGAATTCAAGTATTCCCTATTATTTTCATCATTTCTGGCATAATTGTGCACAGCTAGTGACGAAGTACATTGTTATAAGTTATTACTTATAAAAATGGGCATAAACAGCTTAGAACTTAGCTTCTCCAGGAAGACAGAAGCATTTCTGCTAGCATTACTAGCTACTGACAATGATTTTTGGATCAGAATCTGCTTTTCTCTCCTTGGTATAGTTTCCTATAACTGCTTAAGTAGAGGTTGCATTCTATGCTTTCACCACTATCAGATGTTTTCTCCATTTGTCTGGTTGAATTTAAATGAAGTGTATTTCAATTAGAAGTTTAGCAAAACAATGTCTCTGGTTGGTGCTCTCTGATTTCACTGTAGACTGATTTCATATTTTTTGGACTTTTCCAAGACTTTTCTCTATTAGACTTTGGAAACGCACTCCTTTTATTTTTAAACAAATTTCCATAAATTAATCATCCAAAAGATATTGCTGTTCATTCATTTGACATTGAAATAGATATTTTGAAATTCTACATAATATACTGTTATTATAACCTATACTAGAAGCAGTAGCAAGTTTCTAAATTATTATCCCGTACGCTTAGTCTTTGGTTTACCTGCAGTTTGTGAGCTCCTGCAGGCAAAGACAATTTTTGTGCATTTGTTTCAAGATCCCATGTGGTCATACCAGATGAAATGAAAAGTGTAATTTCCACAATAGATCTCCTTCGTGCTAAATGGCAGTCCTTGGCAGGTCTGGTGAATGCTGGAGATTGAACAATAAAATTCATTGTTAATACATACCTCTTGCTGCTTAGAACTCAAAACACACAAGCATTTATAGAGTTTGGAGATAATGGAAAGTGTCTGTGATTGATTTATGCTACATATCACAATGCATTAAATTTTTATACATGTGGTACAAATATGCTAAACTATAAATGCATTTTTTCTGTAGAATTATCATTCTATTATATAACACCATGTATAAACATTATCTACTCCTCTAAACTGTTTATATAGCAGCTCTGGGACAGTATTTTTGCTTGCCATACACTATTTTAATATTTACTTTTTTGCAGACCTATTTGCAAGTGATTATTTTATAACAGAGAAAACTATTTCCACATCTGGTTTGGGGTGTTGTGTTGATTTGGTTTGGGGGTCTGTTTGGGCTTCTTTCTTTTGGGATTATCCAGGCCTATTGTACGTTTGCTTTATTTCCTCTTCAAAACTGTTGCTAAATTCTGTTTGCTTTTCAAAAATAGAAAGTTCAGATATAAAATCTCCCATTCCTTTAATTTAAGCAAAAATAAGAAAAAGGTTTTTTCATTACATAGCTATTGTTAAATATACTGTTTTCACAATTAGCTGTACCACTTAATAGGCTTTTCTAGATTCAGCATGTATATGTACAAGTTTAATGTTTACACCTTGGGCTTTGATTTAATGAAGACCTCATTTCCTTTGCTAAAAACTAGATATGAACATGGTTCACCAATCATGAGTAAAAATGGCAACATAATCTACTTTTTTCATAAACTGTACATGGAGTCAGTTATCAATAAATTATACATGACCTCTATTCTTCCACCTAAAAAATACCCACCTGCCATGGTTTCAGCCCAGCCGTAACTCAGAACACTGCAGCCACTCTCTCACTCCCTCCTCCTCTGCCCCCCTGCTCCCAGTGGGATGGGGAGGGGAATCAGAAGAACATAACTTCCACGGGTTGAGATAAGAACAGTCCAGTAACTAAGGTATAATACAAACCACTACTGCTACTACCAATAATAATAATGATAAGGGAAGTAACAAGGGAAGAAAATACAACTGCTCACCACCCACTGACTGGTACCCAGCCCGATCGAGAAGTGATCTAACCCTTCTGGGTAACTGCCCTCAGTTTATACAATGGGAATGACATGGTGTGGTATGGAATACCTCTTTGGTTTGTTTGAGTCAGGAGTCCTGTCTCCGCTTCCTCCCGGCTTCCCCTCCTCCCCGGCAGAGCAGACGACTCAGCAAGTCCTTGGTCAGAGTAAACATTACTGAGCAGCAACTGAAAACATCTTTGCTATCAGCACTGTTCCCAGTCTGAAAGTCAAAAACACAGCACTGCACCAGCTACTAAGAAGGAGAAAAATGGCTGCTACTGCTGAACCCAGGACAATACCTTAGGTGCTCCTCATCTGAAACGTCCTCTGAAAATACTGCTTATCGGGTTATTATAACTTAAAAGAACAAGATAATAAGAACCAGTCATCTATATTTGTGTCCATGTATATGTTGGCTGCTAAAATATATTTATATGAGTGAAACTGTGTATTCTAGACGTACACACACAAAAGAATGCACACTCTATATAGATAGGAATCACATTTCTTACTTTAGCAGATATACAAGGTGTATCTGAGATACAAAAAGTAAGAAATATGCTTCCTGTAGTCACAGGTCTTTATTTGCATTTACAACAAATGATTTCTTGCCTTCCCCTGCATAAATGCAGAGAAACTCCATTGAAACAGCACGCATAAGCAAAAAGTTGAATTTTGCCTTTAGCTTTTATAAATATTCTGAGGTATAATTTGGATAAAGAAATCATATTGATTTTTATTTTTTTTAAAATATGTTTGCCGTTTTTTTATTCTTTCCAGACAGACAGCTAGCCTTAGCTGCTGAAAAAAGAATACTACCTGGGGCTTTGTTTGGTGTGGTGCTTCAACATTCACTTTTACCTCTGTAAGGCCAGTGGAGATATGCTTGCAGCACATCCACATCCAGAAATACATATGGCAGCTTCAAGTGAAGTCTAGGGATAATAGCTGCAGCAGATCCCCAGAACAGTGACTGCAGATGTTATTCAGTGGGGATCTTGCCCTGGATCAGTGGTACTGAACAGAGACTGATGGTTATTGTCTCCATTATGCAGGTCCTACAGTAGATTGTCCTGCCTCCTAAATCCATATATCGGTGCCAATTCCTTCCACAGGTGGTATCCCCATGGGCCTCTGCTCTACATGGTTTAGAGCTGGCACTCATGGAGCTAGTGTAGAATAGGTATTTCCTCTCAAGCAAAGTTGGTTTTATTTTATTTCACTTTCTTGGACATCAGCTGGTTTTGACTTTACAGTACTAGTTACAGGAAGAGGTAAATAACCTCAACCAAACAAGATCTGAATTTCAGTTTTGAAGCAAACACTTTTGTCCATTCTTTTACTGCAGAACCTGCAGGTAGTGCATTACATAAAGTTCTGGCCATTTGTAAAATCACAGCCTATACAGTTACTCTCCATTTGACACAAGCAACTTTAAGTTATCTGTTCATATTCTCTTCTTGAAAGCTGAGTCTAAAAAGAGAAGGATTTACAAGTGCATTCTGTTGCTATTTCTTTGTCCCATCATTAAAATGAGGTTGTAAATCAAACAGTACATGGATTTCCCTTTTGGCACATTTATCCCCTACAGGTCATTATTGTGTGTGGGCAGAAAGTGTTGTTGCACTTCAAAGCTATTATCAGCCTTCTGCTAGTAGAATTACAATTTAGGCTCTGAACAGACTCATACTTGATTAAACATTTATCATTTATAAATTTTTTCACCGTAAAAATATAAATGAGTTGAGAGTAGGGAAAAGTCTGTTCTTTTACATAAAAAATAAGCAGGAGTTCTTTTGGTATAATGTTTCAAGGAAAAATACACAGTGCTGTCTGCACTAATATTAACATGATATTGTTTTTAGATAAGCCTTGTTTATTTTGCATTAAAAAAAAATAAATCTCAAAATCTCAAAAATCTAATGACCTTAAATCTGAAAATATACTTTCCAAATTAAAAGACACAAACACATGGCTGTTAATGCATGGAAACAGGTCACTGAACCATACAGTCTTTCCAGAAAAAAGAAAAAAAACCCAATATGATGCATTTCAGAAAGAAGTATCATTCACGGAGAAAGACAACGACGTGGACAATTTCCTGTTTTCCTCTGTAATGATTGTATTATTCCCAGAAGCATAACATATGATTGCCATCATCTTTACATGGATAACTAAAAATGCTATTACCGGCGATAAAATTATTCATTCCTTCTTACAAATGCGTCTATAGCATCTGCCTTTCCTATTTCTCTGCAGCTATAGAGATCTTAGGTTGAACACACACAGTGTAAATGAAGACATACTTGCTTTTACATATTTTCCCTGTCCATTTTCTCTTGTGATTCTTGTCTTTAGAAAAGCAGTAGAAAAAGAGGCATATGCGCAGGATTGAACTGCTAATCCGCAGGTTTCTAGTACTTGCTATTTATAAATGCCTTCCTTGCCTCCAGGTGTCACTCTATCAGGATTTCTTTCTTGCCTACCGGCCAAGTCACCTCTATCCATCCATGTCTGTTCTGGATGTTTTGGACGTTGCAGTGGATAAAAAATTGCTTCATAATATATGTTGCTTGGGCAACTGAATTCTCTATTTGGTTGCCTGAAGACAGTAACATCTGGAAAGTTAAAGAATATTTAATTTTTCTTTAACTGTCTAATTTCTATTAGCACTAAATGTTGTACTCTTAAAAGGAAATATGGATTTTCTTTTTCAGTACACTCAACCTATATCAGGAAGATTCCTATTCACTGAGAATTTGCACTAAATTTTATGGTACCTGTATGCTTTATCTGCCATATTATGAACTTCCCTCTCTCTAGTCATCACATCATAAAAAAGGGTAACAAAGAGCATTTGTAAGATATGAGGAACTCACTGGCCCGCACATGAAGGAGCAGCACCAGATGGGTTAATCTTCCTACAGCAGCCTCACCACTGTCATGTGCCTCATTTCAGCAATGTTTAGTGAAATCAATTCTGCCACTATTTCAGCAAGGGCAAAACCAGTTTCAGAGGTTTGTCTTCACCACAGTAGCACTGGATGAACACAGCAAAAAAATAGTGTGTCACCTAAAGTGATGTTAATTAACAGCAGTTGTACATTCTTCATAGTTCGATAGAACCTACCTGTTTATATCACGTTATTTTAGTTCCAATGTCCCTTGTGTTTTATATGGTTCCTTTTAATGTGCAATTGGTCCCTTTTTCAGTGATAAGGGTTTTACGTTGCCTTTTCTATAGTGCTTCTTCTTGCCTGACTTGCCTAGAAGGTAGTTGCTTCACTCTAAGGTGATTCCCCCCAAAAAGCACCTATCCTTCTGCAGATACTTAATTTAAACTAAAAAGAATGTTCCTGTCTCCATACCTGTCCTTTGTTATTGAGTGCACAGAAGATAAAAAGATTAATGAATTATGGACAAATTTTTGATGTGCAAATTGAATCTATTGTGATAGTGTAGAGCATGATTTGCTACTCAATGTGCATTACATAAATCTATATAATGGCTTTCCATTTTTCTTCTAGGGGGTTGAAATGGAACTTCCTGAAATACATATATTTTTTTTAGCGTATTCATGTTAACAGACCAAGCCTTTAGCTGAACTTCAAATAAGAAAGGAAAATCAGGACAAAATTTGAGATCAAAAATGGCAAAAGTATAACCAGCTTTTCTTTTTTGCTGAACGGCAACTGCCTTACATTGATGAAATAAATTTATTTCCCAAATAATTTCCACTAAAACTTTTTTGGTAAAAGTTGCTCCTCATAAGCAACTGATAATTTAATTAAATCTTGAATTTTTTAGTATAAAAATCTTTGAATATAATTATTTTTCTATATGCCCAAATTTCTGAAAGTTTAGTTAAAACTGCTATTATGAAAAGACTGTTCAGTATTTGTTAGGTTTGACCTGTTTTGGAACAGAAAGCTAGGCTTTGAGAATGCATTTTATTAACATCTAAAAAACAATGGGAAATTCATCTTTACTTGGCATAGTGTTAAAAAGTATACCTAAACCTAAGTATTTGTTTCAGTTCACTGACGTAAACAAAAATGGCTTTCCAAGAATTCAGTAAGTCCTCAAGCACTATAAAAACTGATGACTTCTCATTGTTCAATGAATTTAATCAAAGGGTTTTTCACAGAAAAAGAAAAATGAAGCTGTGTGATATTTTAATGGAATTTAGTACATAGGTCAATGTGCAATGTAAAACAAATTATATCACACAGCCACTAATGTGCCAATGCAGTAAGATGCAATGCAGTATAGCCTAATTCCAGGGAAATAGTGTTTGAGACTATTAAGTCAGCCTTTGCACAGATACACAGTCCATTGACTAGACCACACCCAGTATCCAACTAAACCTGCTTGAAGGTAGTTTAGGTAGTTTGAAGCATTGCCAACATGAGCAGCAAAGAGTAGCTTTAAAAGGCACATTGCTCAGCAAGTGGTCCTCTGCTCTGGTCTTTGTCTCATGCTTTAGAAGGCTGCTGTTTGGGAATAGTTAATTAAACCAGGGAAAAAGCCAAACTCTATTAGCCATACTTCAGTAGCTTAAGGCATTCTAATGATCAGAGAGAAAATAACACATGATATGTATTAAATATGGTCTACATTCAAGGTAGGGGGTGGAAGGAAGGAATGTAACACAATCCTCAGGTAGCTTCAGAAACCTTCAGGAAAATTCTCAGGTGGTCAGCTCTGCCTCTGCATTGAGATGTTAGAAATTGCTGAACACAGCTCTGCTTTCTTTTGGAGTCTAAACTCTTTGCACATTTATAGGATGAATCTTTAATAGATGGATGCAATCCATTCACTGGATTATGGATCCTAGTTCACCCAGCAGTGGACTCAAATCTGCATGGTGCTCATAACATTCTTTATTTTGCATCTGAATTTTGAATCCATGATTTATTTAAAAGATGTATAGGCACGAGCAGGCAGATCCCTATTTGGCTATTATACCAACCAGGGAAATTCATGTGTATTGTTTATTTCACCATCATACAGAAAAATTTGCATTATAAAAAAAAAAAATTAAAAAAAAATAAAAAATTGTGTTCCTCAGTCACTTATTGGAGATCATAAGAAATCAGCAATAGCATTTACCGATGCAGAGTTCTTTGTATAAAACTTGTCACTAAAGAATTCATCCCCGAACACTGCAGTTACAGCTTTGCCTGGAAATACCATTCTCAGTCAACTCCTTTGTTTTTGGACTCAGTTCTGCGAGGAAAAAAGCACTTTAATCAATCAAGTTCTCAAGACAATCTCAACTGTAAGCATATGAAGAATAACACTGATCTAGGAGGAGGAAAAGAGATAAAGTCAACCTGCTTGTGAGCTGAAAAACTCAATGTATCTGAGAGATCCAAGAAAAGCATTAGAACTTACAGATTCTTGGAAGAAAAAAGTATACAGTGTTTAATAAAAAAAAAATCAGAAAAATTCTTTCCTATTGCAGCATCATTGTTTTTTGTCTACAGATCTATTTGATTGCTCATTGAAAATCAATGCAAAAGACACAAAAAATAATACCCTCATCCTTCCTAAGATTGTACTTCACGATAAGGGAAAAGTCAAAGTCCTCAAAAAACAAGTTTAAGTAAATTCAAAAGTGCGTGCTTTCATTTTTCAGTAAAATGCTGAGATCTGCTACATCCTCATGTTGCATACAGTGCTCGAGATGCTGTCAGTAAAACTGCATTTAGCATTTGTATTTGTCCAGAGGCAGAAACAGAAATTAAAACATGTCATCTAAGACAGTTAAATTTGCATGAGCTAACCATTAAAACAAAGAATGCATTTATAGGGTTTTATAGGGATTTATTTTTATGTATTTTTCAGAAGGATGGCAGTGAACAGTCTTTTTTTTATTAAATTGTCAAAACCATTACCAGGATATGCAGAAGTTAAATTTAGAAATTAAGACTTTAAGACTTTGTTGGTTAATTTGTTGTGCTACAAAAAAGACTCAGGAATTCTTATATTAGAAAACTATTTCAGCTTCAGAAATTGCATTGCACAAGAAATTGAATAAGTATCCATGTTTGTACGACCTGATTTGCTGGCATTTATGGAAACACAAATGTATCATAAAAAAGGTAATTAAGCTGCTTTGCAAAAAATGCAATGTCTAATTAAGTGTTAGAATGCCTTTCCAGTAAATACTTTTAGACCTTTTTAGTTATAGTATTACTGTTCTATCTGATTGTATAGTCAACAGGAAAGAATATACGACAGTATCTGTGAAAAAAAAAATCTTCCATATTCACTTCTGAAAGAATTCCAAAACTTTATTTAGAATTAGCTAAATATTAAGGTCCCCACAACCAAATTGGGTTCTTTTAAAAATCTTTCTTATTACAAAACTTATATATTACAAAATATATATTGCATACAAGTTGAGATCCAGTTTTCAGTACTGAGTCTGCAAGTAAACTGTAAATGATTTCAGAAAAGCTAAACATCTAGGTTAACTTATTGATTGTTCAAGCATAACACAGCAGAGTACTTGATTTTGAAAACTGTTCCAGGATTAAGTCATTCACAAAAGCAGCCTTCTTTATTCTTTCTTTTTCTACCAAGAAGTATCTGAAGAAGACAGTTTTCACCATTGGAAAAGGAAAATTTGTCAAGTAGTTATTAGAGGTACATTTTAGTTGCATTTGTAACATTAAAATATTGGTAAATATAACTATTTTATATTTCTTACCTAGTGTCCAAAATATTTTCCATATAGTCTATTTTCCATCTGGTCTCATCTCCTTCAGCCCATCATGGTGTGGCTAACTCTTCTGACAGCTGAGTGGGAACAGGAGGGCTGTCACCTTCAACTTCACTTCAAGAGGCGTTGAAAACTTCAGTAGTCCACCTATGAAACTGATGTTTTTCCAATTTAGAGACAAGGATGTCATGTGGGACAGTGTAATGCTTTGCACAAGTCCAGGTAGATGACATCAAATTCTCTACCCCTGTCCATCAGTTCTGTAGCCCTATCATAGAAGGCCACCAGATTGGTCAGGCAGGATTTCCCCTTAGTGAAGCCATGCTGGCTGTCACCAA